>JAJOZX010000001.1:0-240000 GCA_023014485.1 Bathynomus jamesi
ATACTATATATATATATATATATTACTTATTTCAGGTTACTTACTTTAGGTGAGTTTGAACGACAGTTCAGGATCGACCCCTCTGCAGCATCCCGTCTCATTTGCGTGATTTGGTGAAGGAGGGAATTGCTCTGATCTCCTCCTGCCCTCATAGCCAGCCACGCATGGCTGGTCAGGGACTTTGCACAGTAATCTGTCCAGCTGGTTCTTGAAGTTATTCAGGTCGGTGTGCTGGAGATTCCTCGCTTCTTTTGGTAGGACATTGAAAAGCTTTGGGCCTCGTATTCTGAGGGTATTTTCCATCTTCGTTTTTATGGCCCCTTGTCCCACCGCAGCTAGAACCGCACAAAATCTGCCTCTTCTCTCATTCCAGTTTGTTTCTATTTCATTTCTAAGGTTAAGGACGTAAAAGTCCTTTGTATAGATGGCTTCAATGTTCGCAATGTCTCGTTTTCTGTATGGGCTTGTGAGTATTGAGCAATACTCACTTATTGGTAGGACTAGACTCTTCTATCATTTGAGCATGATGTTTGCTTTTCTGCTGCGGAAGCTCCTACTGATGATTCCCATTATTTTTCTAGCCGTTGTAATTTCGATGTTATAGTGCTCTCTGAATTCTGCATCCGACGACATTATTACTCCAAGATCCCTGACTTATGGAGTTGGTGTTATCTGTTTGGCTTGCATAGTTTTGTACCCTTTTTCCTGTAGCTCCTTGTTATTACTATATCTTAGAAGTTGGAATTTTTCTTCGTTGAACTTCATATTGTTGTCTTCTGCCCACTGGAATAATGTTTCAATGTCGTTTTGTAATTTTCGTATGTCACCTTCGTTCAATATTTCCTTACATAGCTTTGTGTCATCTGCGAAGCATGATACAGTACTGTCCTTAATATCTGCATCAATATCTGCAATCATTATTATGAACAGCTAGGGAGCAATACTGTCCCTTGTGGGACAGAGCTCACGACTTCCGAGACTTCCGATTTAACTCCGTTTACCACAACTCTTTGTGTTCTTTGCGTCAAGAAATTAAATATCCACCTTCCTAGCTTTCCAGTAATTCCTGTATTCTTAAGTTTGGGTGCTATGATTCCATGGTCACATTTATCGAAGGCCTTAACAAAGTCCGTATATATTACATCTATGTTCTATTCGCGACACAATGTTTCCAATATTTTCTCCTGGTGGTCTAGTAGCTGTGATTGGCATGATCTTCCAGCCCTGAAGCCATGTTGATTTGGATTGTATAAGTTTTTTTCTTGTAGGTAGTAGGTAATTTTGCCTCTAATTATACGTTCAAAACACTTTATAAGGTGTGAGGTGAGAGCCACTGGCCGATAATTCTTTGGCATTGCTCTGTTACCACCTTTAAATAGCGGGGCAATGTTCGCGTTCTTTAAGGGGAGTGGAATTTGTCCTGTGTCAAGTGATTTCCTCCATAGTAAGTATAGCGGTTTGGCAATACTCTCTTTACATTTCTTCAGAAATGTGGCACTCCATGTGTCTGGCCCTGGCGCTGAATTGTCTCGCATTTGTGATAAGGCCGTAATTACATCTCCTTCCGTGAACTCGAAGTCCATTAATAGGTTTGTGCCGGAATTTGTTCTTGGTTGATTTGTATCTATATCGAAAAATTCGTCTGGGTTTTCCACTTCCATCTCGGATTTAGGGGTGCTAAACACAGTGTTAAATTGTTCCCTAAGCAGTTTGCTTATTTCTTTCGGGTCATTTGTGTATTCGGCCTCCCCGTCTATCAACGGACCAATACTCTCCTTACACTGCATTTTTCTTTTCGCAAACGTGTAGAAGTATTTTGGGTTATTTTTTTATGTTTTCTGCTACCTTGTTTTCCTCCTCGTTTGTCTTATCTATGAATGTTTGCTTTAGGTCCATTTCTATTTCGCCAAATTTCCTCTCTAGTTTGAGTCTCTTTGCATCAGTTCTGCATCTATGGAGATGTTTTACGGTTTGTCTTCGATGCCTGAATAGTGTCCTGATTTTCCTCTCCAGCTTGCTTGATTTTCTTTCCTGTCTCTCTGGAATATGTTTCAGTATTATAGGTTTGGCTTCAGTCTCTATTATACATAATATTTCTCGTGGAGTCTTCTTTTTCGTGAAGCAGCAATTCCCAATTTACCTCCTTTAAATCTTTATTTACGTTTTCCCAATTTACTTTCTTTGAATTTATGTTTAAGCCTTCAAATATTCCATCTGCCTCCCTAAGATGCGTTTTCGGACCTCTGGGTGCTAACTTTAATTGTATATCGATGAGGTTATGGTCGGAGAACTTTGTGTGCGTTACTTTTTTATTTATTATTATCTCGTTGTTATTTGTCAAGATTAAATCCAAAACGTTCTCCTTTCTCGTAGCTTCACAGATTTCCTGGGTAAGGGCGTAATGTTCCATAATATCTAATAGCATTGTTGTTTGGGTTTTATCATCTTTAGTAATGTGTGCTTGGTTAGGTAAGGTCGTGATATTTTCGTTAGTTAGCCTTATAAGGCTAACTAACTAGAGAAGGCTGGGGACCCTGATCTTCAGGTAGGGTGGCCAGACGTCCGGCTTTAGGCGGACAGCAGGCCTTTTTAGCACTCTGTCCTTAGGGTGGCCATTTCCAAATTTCCAAAAAGGAGGATACTGTATATGTGGCCGTACGTTAATATATATATATATATATATATAATATATATCAGTGGCGACTCGTGGTATAAATGTATGGAGGTGCGATTTCATAAAATTTATAATTTTTAGAATTCTAGTACGTAAACAATCACATGGTGCTTCCGTACGGTACTTATATGTCAAAAGAATCCATAAATTTGTATTAAAAAAATATTTTAATAAAATATAAAAATAATTGTTGAATAAATTTACTCACGTTATGATTTTCTTCTTGTAAATTATGCTATATAGACGAAATCCATTCTCCTCGTTTTCTGGCTTGCAAACAAGTCTATCACATCATTTTCAAAAGATCCATTATGTGAAATATCTCTCTCAGTTGCTAGCATAATGAGTGCGTTCAATCTACCTTGACCCATGGTATTCCGAATAGCTGTTTTTATTCTTTTTAATCTAGAAAAGCATCGTTCGGCTTCTACAGATGCCATTGGAGTAGTTACTAAAATTCTTAGCAACTTTAGCTTTTCTGTAAATGTTTCTTCCATTCCATTTTCAATGATGTACTTAAGAGAATCGAGAGCTCCTTTATGGGCACTAGAATCTTCTCTGCAATATACAACTTCTAGTTCTGATTTAAGTCTTGAGTTATTAAAAATGGGATAGACAGTTATAGTTTTTCTAAAAGCATCTGTGGGAAATGAAGTTCTATAAAGTTGATAGTGTTCACGCTCGAAAAGTTGTGCTGCTACTAAATGACCAGTAAAGGAAAACCTGTCCTTGCACTGAGAAATTATTATGTCACACACTTCAAACGCAGAAGCTTTATTACTCACGTAATAATAGGAATCATTTAATGATCTTGTCCTTTTTAATTCACACACATCAGACGTTTCGGCAATTTCTTCGATTATCGTGCTCATTTTATTTCTAATCTTCTCTATTTCTAATTGTAGTTCACTCACAGCTTGTTTTATGAGAATTACATCAGTGTTTCTTGTTTGGATTTTATTATAAAAACAGTCCACACGAGGCATTATGTGGCGAAATACAGTGAGCCAAAATACAAATATAGGATCAGTCATTAGTCGTTGCAAATTTCCTGCTTGATCTCGTGTTGCAGGTTCTTGAGTTTCATTTCGAATTTTTTCTAGGCATTCAAGCAGTGAATCTCTGTGTTCAAAAACCTTGTTTACTATTCTGATGTTAAAATTCCATCTTGTTTTAACAGTTTTTGGCAATCGTTTTCCGATAATTTCATCTAATACTGAGCATCTCTGAGGAGAATGTGAAAAAAAGGTTGGCGTTAATGATATATTTCTAAAGAACTCTCCTACTTGTGAAATTCGAGATACTGACTGCGTCATTATTAAATTCATTTGATGAGCATAACAGTGTACGTAATGTGCGTTTGGGTACAGATTTTTTATAACAACATTTACACCACCAATGTGTCTGCTCATAACTGCAGCACCATCATGACTTTGAGCAATCATTTTTTCTGAACATTGCGGTAAAATGGATTTTAATTGCTCAGAAATAACACTAGCTATGGATTCTGCGCTGTGAGAAGCTGGATTAAAATGTCCTCAAAATCTTTCTTTCACATTGCCATCACATTCGTAGCGTAAAACGAGAGCTAATTGAAACTCATTGGCTATATCAGAGGTTTCGTCTGCAATAATGCCTACAAAACTGGTTTGCGAAATCTCTTTTAATATCTGCATCCTGCATATTTCCAATGAACTAGAAAGCAATTCATTCTGTACAGTCATTGAAGTTGCTTTAAATACCGTAGTCTTTTCCAAGTGATCTCTTAAAGTTGGATCCAATTCAGCAGAATATTCTATTAATCCTTTAAAAACTCCAGTGTTGATAGAATCAGAATTTTCATCATGACCCCTTAAGGGGAGTTCAAAATTAGCACAAAATTGAATAGCTTTGATAATTCTTTTTAAAATGTATCTATTTTCATTAACTTGTTCATTGTGACGTTCAATCGTTTTCTTATAAGCAGAATCAAGATTTTCTTTTATATTTACTTTACCTAGAACCGCTAAATTCGCGTCATTGTTTATGTGACTAGCTGCTGCTTCATGTTTTCCTATTTTGACCGATAGATGAGCTAAATCAGTCACTCCAATATTGGTCCAAGAATTATCACCTCCAAATAGTAAACACGGAAAACAAAATAATGCACTTTTTTCTGGGCATCCACACAGCCATTTGTATCTTTTATAGAAGTCACTGTTAAACTTTCGATTGTATGGCTTATTATTCTTAATGGCTGACTGAATTATGTTTAAATTTGGAATAGGCCTTCCGAGTTGTTTTATTTTAATTTGTCTTCAAGTGCATATCTGGAAAACTTTTCATTTAACAGGCTTGACACACTATTCATTTTGAGGGTTAATTAATAATTCGTAAATTATAACACTCCAAATAACTTAGATATTTAAACACATTTAATGCACACATAAGTTCACAATTATCAGTCACAATAGACTCACAATAGGCTAGCGCGAATCCAACTGCCGCTTACAAGACTATTTGACTATAATAATGTACCACTGTACGACAACACGGACTCACAATAGGCTAGCGCGAATCCAACTGCCGCTCACAAGAGTACTTGTATTAACATATGCGGCTATGCCAGACGTACAATTCTAGTTAATTACAAATAAGTAATAATTTCAATAAAATACATATAAATGGCTTATATCATTATTACTGAAGTAACTATTAGTAAAAATAAAGTTGTTATTATAAAAAAATTCGCGATTGTACTTATATTTTCATTACAACAGTAAAATATAATTTATATTTACTTGAGCGAAAAATCTATCGCTCCATTCGGCTGCAATATTATTTTGTATTCAAACAGCGGTACGCTGTTTGAAGCTATGCTATAAGTTTAGAATATTATGTACTGTATGAAGGCTTACTCATAATGGATCAATCCCAGAATAGGCACCTGAAATCATTTTTAGGTGCTTAATCTGGGATTGAGGCAAAACACAGGTGCTTAATCTGGGATTGAGGAGAAAAAAATATAAACAGTTTTTAGAGATATAATTTCATTGAGGTTGAACGCAGGTGCTTCATCTGGGATTGAGGTACATCAGGTGCCTATTCTGGGATTGACCCCTCAAAATGCCTCATGAATCATGATATGCCACATGAATTTTTAAAATATATTTTAAGAATATTTATTTTAATATCTTAAAATTAATATATTTTTTATCTGTTAAATTAATATTTATCGTTTCAAGCAAGGGGGAGCGACCGCTCCATCGCTCCTATACGCCAGTCGCCACTGATATATATGTTAACGTACGGCCACATACGCAGTGTCCTCCTTTTTAAATGGCCACTCTATCTTCAGGTGATCCGAAGTATTTACTAATTTCGAATTTCCATTCTCTCCTTCGACAAGAAGTTATTGAAAAGTTTATAACGCATTATATTTTAAAGTCCTTCTATAAACAGGATAAGAGTATATTAAAAAATTATTATTACCTAAAAATAATGTAAATTATTATGTGTAAATTATTAAGCAATGATCAAGGTTTGAAACCACGTAGAAATCATAAACAGAATGAGTTTTAATTTTAAAAATAGCTGAACTGTGTTTACTATTCACTAAAGACAGAGGTTCGGCCCTTCACATTTCTGTCAAGAGGATATGATAAGAAATTTATTATGAATTATTATTTCATGTAATTGCGATATTTCATCTTATATTTTTAAACTTCCTAAATTCCTAGATTCATAAAATTCCTACTTTCATTCCTAACATTCCTAAATTCCTAAAATTCCCATTCCATAACACAAATATTCAATAAAAGGAAATTTCATCATTATGATAATTATAATTACTTCGGTTAATCTGACTCAATTTACAGTTACATCACTTACAGTATAGATAAATAAATAAAAAAATCTTGGATCACCTGAAGATCAGGGCCCCTAGCCTTCTTTAGTTAGTTTTATAAGGTTAACTAACGAAAATATAACTACCTAACCTAACCAATCGTCAAGGGCGTACAGTTGACCTAACGATTGGTTAGGTTAGGTCGTGATATTTTCGTTAGTTAGCCTTGTAAGGCTAACTAAAGAAGGCTGGCGGCCCTGATTGTCAGGTGACCCAAAATCTTCGTTATTTATAAATTGTACTTCACGTACTTTAAGCTAAAACTAATTTAAATTACTTATGCGTAGCAATATAAAATGTTAATTAAGTCACTCCAAAAAATGGTGCTCTTCCAATATGTGCTCTACCTTAAAATTTACATTCCAATACGTGATCTACCTTAGATTATTCGGATTAGCAGCAGGTACGTTAGTTAGCCTTATAAGGCTAACTAACGAAAATATCACGACTTAACCTAACCAATCGTCAAGGGCGTATAGTTGACCAAACGATTGGTTAGGTTAAGTCATGATATTTTCGTTAGTTAGCCTTATAAGGCTAGTTTCACGGTAGAGCACGTATTGGAATATGGTAGATCACAATTTCGCGGTAGAGCACATATTGGAAGAGCACCCAAAAATTTTTCCAGTTAAGATAACCTACCTCATTTTTTTAAATACTTAACATCATTTTATATATATATTTAATTTATATTAATATAAACACATTTATTCTCTCTTAAACTATATTAATATAAAGCGCTTTAGCACGCTCACAATTGTTTTTTTCAACTTTTTATAACAATTATAGAAGGCTATGTGATCATTTTCGTTCAAATTTTGGATCTTTTCCGTTCGGGGGCTAGCAGCGAATTTTAATGAAAATCGGTATACTAATGTAGTTTTGCTCACTGTTTTCAAAATAGCTTTCTTTTTTTTTGAGAAATGAAAGACAAACATATTAGAGCACTTTAAATAATTAATGTGTTTTTAACAAAAATATCATGACTTACAGTAACCTAACCAATCGTCAAGGGCGTACAGTTGACCTAACCGGGCATTCAATTGACCTAACCGGGCATTCAATTGACCTAACCGGGCATTAATTCTTGATTTTTTTTCTGCTACTTTTACAGATCTGCCGGGATCCTTCAAAAAACGTATTCTTCGTAAAGTTGCACTCTTTACCGTTTGACCGACGCTTTTGGCAACGAATGAACTGAGTATTTTTATCAAAGGAACACACTTTCCCACACTTAGAGCACTTTTTCATAAACAGTAGCAGTTTGTGACTGGCTAAATTTAACACAATCCTCTGTAATTAGTTTAAGCTAGTTAAAACACATTAATTATAGTGCTCTAACGTGTTTGTTTTTCATTTCTCCAAAAAAAGAGTTATTTTTGAAATCAGTGACCAAAACTACATTAGTATACCAATTTTCATTAAAATTCGCTGCTAGCCTCCAAACGGAAAAGACCCCAAATTTTACTCCGAGCAAACTACATTTCCAGGCGCACATACATTCCTTAAGCATTATAGGTTTATCAAAATCTATCATCTGTAACATTTTGAAGAAATATATACATGAAACATATACGTCAATGCACAAACACTTTATCTCCCTCCGTGTGCACCTCATTAATTTTAACTTTATATTTACTCCCCTCAAGCACTCCTAATAATGTTTGGAAAAAATCTTGGTATACTTCAAGTTTAAGACAATGTAAAGGATAAATCACACATTCATTTATTATTGTATAGTGCAGTGGTTCCCAACCTTGGGTCCCCTGACCCCAGGGGGTCCGCGAAGGTAGTACTGGGGGTCCGTGAGCTTTCAATATTTCGAAAGGCTCCAATGGAAATCGTACACTTACCCACGATAAGGGCGCTCAGGCTAAAATTTCAAGTTTCCTTGCTCTTGGCTGGAATTATTAATACTTTTTTAATACGCTGTATTTTAATTGCATACTCAGTTATATGTCTTTTATTTGATAGCGAAAAATGTGAAAAAAGTTAATTATTAGTTAATAAAAACAGTTTGTTGGGTAGACGGAAGCTTTCAAAAACAGGGGTCCGTGGGAAAAAAATAAAAATAAAAGGGGTCCTTGGTGGTGAAAAGGTTGGGAACCACTGGTATAGTGAATATTTTCACTACAAGACTCCAAACTCATGACAGACTCAATTTTATATATTTTGTCGACCATCATATGGGGGCTAAAACTTCGACTTTTCCAAAATTCTCAAACTCGTAAATTCCTTCTACATTTAAACTATTAATTCTGTTTACAAGAGTTATCATCTCGGCATCCTTTCCCAAATGAACTTCTTTATAAACTTTTTCCAATTTTTCATTTCCAGTTTAACTAACCTCATAATTTTATTTTCATTGTTTACAGTCCCACTGTAACACAAAATTTCTTCCATACCAGCAGTTTCATAATCCTTATCGACCCTGGATTTTTGCTCCTTGCCAGAAGCTTGATAATCCCTAACAACCCTGGATTTTTGTGTTTTGTCTGGAGTCCCACTGCAACACGAAACATTCTCGCAATACAGCGCTTCCAAATTACTTTTGGATGAATTATTTTTCACAAATACTACATCATAAGGAGTAAACACATTGCTAAAAAAAATTTTTTTTTTTTCTGAAACAACACTCGGGAAATATCCCCCGAATTTCCCCGCAATGAGGAGCATCTATTTAAGCCACCTCTTCACATATAATAGTATTTTCGTAACTGTTTATATTTACCATTTCCACACCTCCGTGCATCTTATCAGGAACTAAATCATCCATCCTGTTAATCATTCTCAGAATTTCACTTATATTTGACTCAAATTTCTCGTTCGGTTTCGTTATTTCATTCATTGTTCTATGTGTCATTTCTAATTTATCATTTTCCTTCAATTTAACTTAAATATTTACATTTAGCTTTTCGAATTCGTTTTTCCCATTCTCCTCAGTCCGCATAAAAGAGAAAGTTCTTTCTGCGACCTTTAAAATCTACATCAGACTTCTTATTTATTTCCTAAGATATTTCCCTTATTTATTTCAAACTTTTTTACTTCATTTAAGTCACCTAATTTCTTTTCAACTTTAAATTCATTATTACAATCATTATCCGTCTTTCGCTCTTTCGACCCGTTTTCATTATACCCAATTTTGCGTCTACATTATAAAATTTTGCAACGAAACACAAAAATTCTTCTCGTTCCTAATAATCAGTACAGTACAATCATTTAGCAATATCGGAAACGCTAAACCTCTCCCATGTTCCATTGCTTTAGTCAAATTTAAGAACGTTAGTACTTAAAATAACAAAAAGAAATTTTACACTAAATTTATTCCGAGTCTCACAGAAATTAATGATTCGAATCAATAATGTAAATATTCTCTTTTTTATGATAAAATGTGTATGTATAATGACTTTTATATTTAATCCGATATAAATTTATTTAAATTTTCATCTATCTCCGGAATGTTTCTTTCACGCAGGCAAGTACTCGAACTCAAACACATTTTCGTTATGCGAATTTCTGTTCACCTTATATTTTAATTACTGTAGTCGATTTCCATCTGTAGTCACGTAGTCATTAGTTGTTCCTATACTAGTAATCGTATAGTCATTAACTACTTCTAATACTGGTAGTCACCAGTGGTGTAGTCTGGGGGTAACGCAAGGTAACGGCGTTACCCCACTGGTTTTATTTTACTTTTAGCGTTACCCTACTGATTTTATTTTACTTTTAGCGTTACCCTACTGGTTTTATTTTACTTTTAGCGTTACCCTACTGCGTTACCCCACTGAAGAAATTACGACTACACCACTGGTAGTCACGTATTCGATTCCAAGCATAAAGTTGAATTCGATGTTCTCGTAGCCTTCGTAGTCCAGGAACGCTATCGTTCCTTAACGTTCTCTTCTTTTCAGCGATGATACTTCGTGAAATTTGTTCAGCCACCAAACCTTCTTCCGACGAATACGTAAATCGGATCTTTTCCGTTTGACACACATGGTTCGATTTTATTTTAAATTTCTACACAGACATAGTTTTGCATGCCGATTACGAAAATCAGAACCATTTTTTGGAGAAATTAATAATAAAAAAGTTACAACCCTTTAAAGTATTTTATTAATATTAGTGACAAAAATCAACACAAATTAATATTTTTGATTAAATGTTGCGATGCACTGTAGCATTTTTTGGAACTGGTCGCAGTTTTCGTGTCTGCGTCGCCAAATAAACTCGCAGAGGTAGGAATCGATCATCGAACGATGAGTGCCGCAACATCGTTTATTAGAGCGTTTAAGGCAGTTCCATGTGCTTTCAACTTGTTGCGTGTGGGTCCCGTCTTCTGAGTTGACGAACTCAACACTCTGGTTCACTGTTTGATGGTGAAACTTATAGCCTGGTATCTGTGGGATGTGGGAATAGGCTCGCCACAGGTCACTGTAGTGAACATTTAAATAGGGAAAAACCAATCTTTACTTAACCTAACCTAACCTAACCTAACCTAACCTAACCTAACCTAAAAATTCAATCTTTAAAGGGTTGTAACTTTTTTATTATTAATTTCTCCAAAAAATGGTTCTGATTTTCGTAATCGGCATGCAAAACTACGTCTGTGTAGAAATTTAAAATAAAATCGAACCGTGTGTTTCAAACGGAAAAGACCCCGTAAATCTTCTTTCTTCATTAAATTGTTTTTCCCCTTTTCGTGTTTTTCTATTTGTCATTTTTCTTGGAAATCTTCTTTCTTCTTCAACATACAACATACAACGTAACAACATACAACGTAACAACATAACAACATACAACGTAACCCTTCCCTCAAAAATGTTATAGGTGAAACGGTGGAATACGAGATAAATAAAAACGTAACTGGAATACACATGACACCAATATTCAAATGATAAATAATTTTTTTATTTCTCTCTGTGTTGGTTTTCACCCACGATTTTATTTTTATCAGGGGTTGGCGGTCTTCTGTTCTGGGCTGTAGATTCGTACCTTTTCCCTGCTAGTTCACCCAAATGGTAAACCACCTTTCTTAAGGGTTAAGGGTTTAAATAACTAATCAGATTTGCTATGCGCATTAAGTTTTATTTAAATAGTATAGTAAATCTGATTCACGGGTAGGCCTAATTCCTCGGCCTCAGCGCTGAGTCCCGCACTCGCTGCTACTTTGTGCGTGTCTCTCCTTCTGTCTGTCTTGCGCTTAAGCTTTTTTAGACTCAAATCATAAAATGGGGGTTGGTACTTGAAAGGGAAAATATTTAATGCGTAAACAGATTCTTAAGAAAGAAAATGCGTTTCATTAATTATTTGGGAGCTATTGAAGAATAGGGACCCCAGCCTTCTTTAGTTAGCTTTATAAGGCTAACTAACGAAAATATCATGACCTAACCTAACCAATCGTCAAGGGCGTACAGTAGGGTGGATCACTTTTCACTTTTTTAAAAAATTATAGCTGGTCAAAGTTTTTCCCATGATTTGGTTCAGTGGAAGTACACTGACACCATTTTTACCAAAATCGATCAAAATTTAGGAGTCGCGCATCGACCTTGAAAATTTCAATTTTGAAAATTTGGCCAAATTGACAATTTTTTACTGAATAAAGATAAATCATCAAATGACCATATTTTCTGAATCCTCTCAGTGAAAGAAATCCTCTCAGATACTTACCAAGTTGATCGGACAAGTGGTTTAGAAGTTACACTCACCTAGAAATAACATTAAAATTTAAAATACCGTATTTGTCCCCCGTTATGGACGTAATCATAGCATCAGTAGCTGGCGCATCCTAAAATCCCAATTACACACACACGCTATGTCTATGACCAATATTTTTACTAATCACAGTTTGCTTTTTACAGATCAGCTGTGTCAATTGATTCGTGTTTGATAAGTTTAGACTTTAGTACAATGGATAAACTATTAACAACCACGAGTGGGAAGACTCTGAAAGTTACTTATTCTGGAAAAGAGAAAGCAGCAACAACAGCACCACCTTCTCTAAGGTCAGCCACGGACGTCTTCTTAATTGGTCAGCCATCTTCCTCGATCGGTGGTGCCAAATTGCCAACCACCCATCAAGTTCTCCAGTACTTCTTCTATGCCAAGCAGGAAACTACTGACAGGAATGCCGCCGTAAAAGACACGGTGGCCAATGTTCTGGCATTTTGGAACATGGCACGTATAAAGACGATCACGAGGCGTAACTGCGAAAGAAAACTGGAGTTACTGTGGGAAGAGTGGCGCTCGCTGCAGAAGAGCAAGATGAGAGACATTGACGCGGGAAAAGGCAGGGAGAAGTTTTCAGAAAATCTGAACAAGCTCTGGGACATCGGAGCTCCCGATGCTATTGAAGAGATACAGAAAAGTCGACTGCTCTCAGACAACAACAAACAAGAAGATATTAAATTTTATGAGGATCAACGGGGGCCTGCGCCAGGCAACAATGAGTGGGAATGATAAAGTGTTCGTTGTCAAGAGAAAACGGCAACTCTCAAGACAACAATCTCGTGATGAGCCAGGCACCTCAAAAACGAAATTAGGAACCGAAGCTGAGAGCGACGATAAATCTATAGAAAGCAGATCATCGAGCAACTCCGAATCACAGCTAGAACCACCATACCGACAGCCGAGAGAATCAACTGCATCAATCAGCCTTCCTCACCGCATCCTCAATGCACCGGCTGTTATTGAAGTGGCTGGTCGCTTCCGGATGTCCAATAATCAGGTGTGTATATATCAGTAATGATCTTTCTTTGACAAAGATATAATAGACGTAACGACGGAAAATTTAGTGATTATTTTGTCACATAAAAACCATACGCATCCTTGTCAATTTCCTTTCAATTTCGCACATAGGTGGCAAGTGTCGTGGCGGCAGTCCTACGTTCGGCAGATCCGCCCGCAGACCTGGACAAATTCAGTATCTCGAAGGACACGTCTCGCCGTGGAAGAGTGGCACATCGTTGTGAAGTGTCGACAGCTGTGCAGAAATCCTTCGTATCTCCGAGGCATGCTGTCGTCCACTGGGACGGTAAAGTAATCAAGGTCAGTTTTGCCCTCACCGTGGACGACAGTGAATTAACATGTTCCAGTGACGACAGTGGATTGACATATTCCAGTGGACGATAATGGATTGGCATGTATGACATACGTTTCAGGACTCTCTTGGATCATTGGAGCACCGCCAGGCGATTCTCATCTCCGGAGTTCCCCAATGCACAGAATGAAAGTTGCTGGCCGTTCCGACTGTTGCTGACGGCACCGGTCTGTCCCAGGCCCAGGCGACCTTTCGTGCTCTCAAAGACTGGGGATGCGAGAACAACGTGATTGGACTGTGCTTCGACACAACTTCCTCCAATACGGGGAGGGTGCAGGGTGCGGTGGTCCGGCTGGAGAACATGCTTGGTAAACCGCTCTTCCAGCTGGGCTATCGCCATCATGTTATGGAGCTCATCGTGGGAGCAGTGGTCATCACCGCGTTTGGAAGAACCACAGCACCAACTGAACCTTTGTTCCAGTATCTGAGGAGAAGGTGAATTTCAAGTCTAAGGCGCATTTGTTTTCTCCAATGATTTTTTGCCTTCAGAGCAATTGAGATAGCGTCCTTCTACTAATGATGTTAATAGCAGTCGAAAAGGGAAACTTCAGTCGTTTTCATGCAATATTTTCATAACTCCCCTTTCAGGTGGGACAAGCTCGACCTCTCGACTTATCGCGAGCTGGAGATCGAGCATTTGGCGGAGGTGACGTGGCTGATGGAGCTCCGAGATGAGGCAGTCAAGTTCCTCGGCACCGCTTCTGGTCTTGTCAGAGAAGACTACCGAGAAGTGGCGGAGATTACACTCCTGGTACTCGGGGCCCAGCCTCGTCGTGGCACACACTTCATGCGCCCAGGAGCCTACCATCATGCGAGGTGGATGGCCAAGGTTGGTATTTTGAATTAGAAGTTAAATATTGTATTGCCTTCTGCAAACAGCCATTTGAAGTCCCTACCAGAAAAAAATAAGATAAATAATTAACCATTAAACAAACTTATATGGAGTGGTATCGGTATTTATACATCGCAGTGCGTATTCGTTTCAGATCATCTACTACACGAAGCTCCTGATGTTCAGCGGTCAGCTGGAGTTCGACGACGAGCTGGTACAGAAACTTCAGAGAGTGGAGCTATTTACTGCACTCCTCTACGCACCTGCCTGGCTGGCGGCTCCTGTCGCAGCTGATGCCCCGCTGAATGACCTTGTGTTGTACCAGCGTCTTCTGCAGTACAGGGTTGTGGATCGCGAGATTGCAGAGGCTTCACTGGCAGTGATCAGGCGGCATTTGTGGTCAGTGGTGTAGTGCTAAATAAAGAAGTGAGGGAACGCATTTTGAAAGTGTTACTCAGATGCGGGGGGGGACAATGGCGAGCGCGGCGAGCCCATACAGCTGGGGGTCCGGGGGTACTGTAAGCCCCCCGGGAAATCTTTTGAAATCTGACCAATTTCAGGGATATTTTGAGGTCATATGCACTGGATATTAGGATATATTCCAAGGTTGAAGATGCAGTATTTCCAGTGTCATTAGATATACGACATCCAGTACGATCAATAAAAACAGCTAACAACTGGAATGATTAACTAAAAAAAAGTTAACAACTGGTACGCTGTGGTGACTGTTTCATCAGATCTTTATAGGCTAGCATTGCCTCAGTCGAAGCTAAAAGAAATGAAACAGTTAATGATTCTTTCTCATATTTCTTCTAGGGGTGGGAATTAAAATTTCATGACGTTATAGATTTGTAAGTTCGGATTTATTTGAAATAGTGAGGGAACGCCATTCCGTCTACTAAAAAAAGTAAGGGAACGCCGTTCCCACGCGTTCGCACAGCACTACACCACTGCTTGTGGTATCTGAGGCCTCAGACCGTCGTTTTCGCCCTCTGCAGTGACAAAGTGGAAGACACTGTGAAGCACGAGATGGCAAAAAAGCAAGCTGTGCCGCCTCGCTGTGCCCGAGGACTTCACGTATGACAACGTCTCGGTTGATGACACGACGCGCCTTCCGGACCTGATCGATGAGTCATCGTGGTTCGTGTTCACAGGCCTGCAGGTGTGCGCGTCTACGTGGCTCACTCTGCCGGTGAATAAGTGCGATCAAGATAAGAACTACTGTGATCTGAAGAATGTCATCTCGCATCTGAAAGTTACCAACGACGTGGCAGAGAGAGGGATAAAACTGATAGAAGATTACGCGAACACTGTCACAAAACGAGTCACAGCTGCAGGGTCTTCTTCAGCTCGTGGAAAAGAGCCGGAAAGAACTCGGTGACTTCAAGAAGTCGTCACTTGCCAAGATGACGTAGCGCAGAGGGAAAGGGAGTTAGCAGAGAGAGTACATGGCGCACGCCTTAAGATGACGTGTGTTCTAACCACGATTCATACAGTTTTTGAACCTAGTTAGGGGCACCGGAATAAGTGCCTTTAGTGATATCGGTAAACCGTTTTAATACAAAATACATTTGATCTTTCCTTATTCGTTTTATCTTATCCTAAAAAGCAGACAATGGCAGACAGCATATGGAGGTACGGGGACAAATACGGTATTTTAAATTTTAATGCTATCTCAAGGTGAGTATAACTTCTAAACCACTTATCCTATCAACTTGGTAAGTATCTGAGAGGATTTCTTTCACTGAGAGGATTCAGAAAATATGGTCATTTGATGATTTATCTTTATTCAGTAAAAAATTGTCAATTTGGCCAAATTTCCAAAATTGAAATTTTCAAGGTCGATGCGCGACCCCTAAATATTGATCGATTTTGGTAAAAATGGTGTCAGTGTACTTCCACTGAACCAAATCATGGGAAAAACTTTGACCAGCTATAATTTAAAAAAAAAAGTGAAAAGTAATCCACCCTAGCGTATAGTTAACCTAACGATTGGTTAGGTTAGGTCGTGATATTTTTGTTAGTTAGCCTTATAAGCCTAATTAAAGAAGGCTGGGGTCCCTATTCTTCAATAGCTCCATTATTTGAATTCACGATAATTTTGTTTTTTCTTACTGGAACGTCATTATATAACACACACACACACACACACACACACACACACACACACACACACACAGGTTACGTGTTAATTACGAGAAATTAAATTAATACTAAAGCTATCAATAGAGATAATCAAAAGTAATTTAAAGGTGTTGTGACAATTTATAGATTTCTCAGTTGACAATTTAAGTTCCAACAAGTAATAAATAATGAATTCGAAATAACATTATTAATAATAATATCTGAATCCTATTGAATAAACTAAACGAATAAGATTAATATAAAACATACTGACATCATAATTACTTATTCCTCGCTTCGATATTTCTCAGTTACTGACAGAGGAAATAAAGTTGTAAATATCTCAGTCAGCCAACTCTAATATCTGACGCAGGATATAGGGAGGGGTCGTAGTTATTGCAGCCAGCCGCCCCAATTATCTGAAAGAAATGTAGCTATCGCGCCCAGCCGTCTCTCGTGCGTGAGAAGATAAGTAACCAATCGCGGGTAGTCTGACTACTGTAAATGGTTTCACTTCGGGACATTGAAACATTTCGAAGCTTTTAACACTCAATTTCAAATTATTATACAAAACATAATAATTTCAATATCGCATTACATTAAAATATTAATTTTTAATTTTAGTTTGTTCGCATTTGCGCACTTAATATCCGTAACTGAATGATTTTCTGCACCTTATAATTATAGTACAGTACTTTTGAATACAATATACAGTAGTACGTTTTACGCGCTTAAGTACATAATTTTTATTTTAAAAATATTAATTTTATGTATTAAAAATTACTTTAATTTCTATTTTCTTTCCTTTACTCTTGCGTTTTTATCAATCTTAATACTTTCTTACACTGATTTCTGAATTCTACAATCGGTTAGACGAATAACGTAGCCCGCCATTGAAACTTAAAACGAACAAAGCGAGGGAGTGGAGAAATGACGACAATTTATCGCTATTTTCCGATTTTTATTTTAATTGAAACAATGAGCATGACGAGGGAGAGCGAGTGGAAAATTTACAATTAACATTTTGATCGTGGAGAGAATAGACTCACTAGAGAGCTTAATTTTAAATCACAATTATATCTTAATCGAAAAAACACTCTTTCTTCTACCCGACTGTCGGGGTATATGCCCCCACAATTTCCAACCTCTCTCTAACGTTTGCTAATTACACTGGTATGCATATGAAATTTTTGTGTCTGCTATGAGGGTTTTTTCAACTCATATTATATAATTCGACCATGCTGAATTCGAAAATGACATTGGTTTTCCTCAATCAGGTCAGGTTTTTTCTCTATTGGCCATTTATTATAAGTCCAATTTTATCCCCAAATTTATTGATTTTTTTAGCTTAAACACTGTAAATACGAGTAATATTATAAGAACACTCGTGAAAAATGAAAACATTGTGTGAATAAATACTTTTATTCATACAATGAATATGGAAAAAAGTTTATTGAGGAAGGAATGAAGTTCTTTTGGCTTTCCGTCTGTGTTTTTCTTCGGGCACGTCTCGCTTCAAACACCAGCAATAGTCCGCCAGCATATTGATATCCCAGTTTCCCTGGTACCTCTCTTCCATTATTTTGATATCTTGGTGAAATCGTTCACCCTGTTCCTCACTATAATCCCCGCAATTTTCAGGAAAATAGTCCAAGTGGGACGACAAAAAGTGCATTTTTATGGACATGTGCGACCCATGAGCTTTGAAAGCTTCCATCAAGTTTTCGACAACGGACTCGTATTCTGGACTTCTACGCTTGCCAAGAAAATCAGTGACAACTGATTTGAATGCCTGCCAGGCATTCTTCTCAGTTGGAGTCATTGCGTTTTCGAACTGAGTATCCTTGATCAAAGTTCGAATTTGAGGACCATCAAAAACCCCAGCATTTAGTTTAGCATCAGATATATGAGGAAATTTACTCTCGAGATATCGGAATGCTGAACCCTCCTTATTCATTGATTTGATGAAATTTTTCATCAAGCCCAGCTTAATATGAAGTGGTGGGAGCAAAATTTTTGTTGGTGGTACAAGGGGCACTGAAACGACATTATGCGACACCAGGTTCAAAATTCTCTCTGGATGCCCATTAACGCTGTGCATAGTGCTTCTCATCCGCTCGGCTATCCCATTTGCAGAGGAAACATGGGTATTTCGTGTATCCCCCTTGCATTCCCAATACAAATGCCACAATCTGAAAAAAAATGAAAATATTTAAAGAATTTAGAGAATTTGTTCTATCAGATAAAAAAATCTATGCATTGGACTGTATCACTTCTGTAGGGAAGTTAAGTGTTCTTATACGCTCTCAAATAACCTTTGGAAAAACAACATAGTCAATAGCAATAGTTTACTTATGATATTAGTATTACCTTCAAATCTCCACAGATCCTCCAGTTATGTTGGTCGTATACGAGAGCATCCAGTAAAATTTTCATGTTATCGTAGCTCTCAGTAAGTTGTACGGAATGTGCTACAGGGACTGATGCAACCCTATTCCCAATGTTGAGAAGTACTGCTTTCAAACTTCTTCGTTTAGACGAGTCTATAAATAGCCTCCATTCTGATGCGTTATATGGCAGGCCCAAGGATTCGATTAGCCCCTCAACATTGCAGCAGTACACTAAGGAAGAGGTATTTTCGTGCACTGCAAAAAACTTGCGGAATTCTTCCTCTCGTTTCCTATACCAGGAGAATGTTGTTCCCGGAGCCAGCAAGTTGTCCTCTCGAAGTCGTGAGCCCAAGATCTCGGCAGCTAATTTGGAAAGTCCTAAATCCCTGGTAAGATCATTAAGTTTGGCCTGGTTGAGAGGCCTCGGCTCATTTGAAGCGGTATTTTGAGGTATATACGACTGGGACTGGTCATTGGCATTGGTCACTGATTCATCATCAGAATCATCGAAGTCCAGGGTTTGAGGTGGGTCGGGTATTGGAATTCCAGGACCATGGGGTACAGGTCTCATAGCAGAAGGAATGTCAGGGTATACAACAATGTGTTTATTCTTCTTGTTAACTCCTGAAAATAGAAACACAGAAACACGGATATAAAACTTGCATATGAAATAGAAGAAGCATTCAGACAGTGGCGGCTCGTGAGGGAAGGCTGCAGTCTGTAAGATATGAAATAGGTCGATGGAGTCTGTATATTTTTTCTTTCTTTTTCATTCATATTGTCCCTTCGGGGACAATATGAATGAAAAAGAAAGAAAATATACAATCATTGTATATGTAAATGTAACTTGTATAACAATATGTATGTGTAAATTCTCACGGAAACTTGGTTAAATAGTAGTATTAAAAACCTATATAATATAGATAATTACGTTGCTTATCATACTGTAAGAGATGGTCAGATTGGTGGGGGTATCTCTGTGTATGTGCATCAAACTTACGACTCTAACGAAGTATTTTCTCTATGTAATAGTGACAATGAAAACCTGATTGTGAATATAAAAGACAAAAGTAATGTATATTCTGTCCATGCAATATATAGACCACCTAATACTAATATCAATAGCTTTTTAATTCACTTCGATAACATGTTATGCAACTTTCATAAATCGAATGCCATAGTTGCGGGAGACTTCAACATCAATTTGCAATCTGAAACAATCTCTCATAAATTTTTAAACTTAATGAATTCTTTCTATCTTAGTCATTCTATTTCCAAACCCACTCGAGTCTGCAGTTATGGCAATCGAATAACAGAATCTACGATTGATAATATATTTGTAAATAGCAATGCCCTTGTAAACTCTGGAATTATAAACACTAACATCAGTGATCATTTTCCTACTTACGCTATTTTCAATAACATTGTTCAAGTTGCGGACAAAACAACTATTGATTACAGAATATTCTCAGAGGTTAACAAAAGAAAATTTATTGGGGCAGTAGAAAATACTCGACTTGACTGTGACGAACCTTTAAATGACCCAGATCATATGTTTCAGTTCTTCTATGACACCTTATTCCATATTTTTAATATTTGCTTTCCTTTAAGGAGAAAAACAGTTTCGCCCGAAAGGGTCGCAAATCCATGGATCACTCCAGGAATTATCACTTCAATAAAGAATAGAGATAAATTATTCAAATTGCAATTGCAAAGCAAAATTCCTAAAATACAATATACTCAATACAGAAACAAATTAACTAAAATAATCAAAATTGCAAAATATAACTATTATAACAATCAATTTTCCAAACATAAAGGAGACATGAAAAACACTTGGACAACCATAAACAATCTTCTCGGAAAACAAATTAAGAAAAATCCAATAGAGAAATTAAATGTTGATAATAAAGAAATCACTGATGATACTGCTATCGCAGACTCTTTAATGCACACTTTACTTCAATAGCGGATAAGCTTCGTTCACAATTAATAAATAATGATCACTCACCTCTAGAATATATGCCACCCAGCCCACTAAATTCATTTTCTTTTGTTCCTGCTACCTCTACTGAGGTCCAGAATATTATTGGTAAATTAAAAAATACAAAAAATAACATTCATAACATTCCTGTACCTATATTGAAACTTGTTAAAGATAAGATATCTGTAACTTTGGCTAAAATTATCAATCAAAGTATTTCCAAAGGAATATTCCCATCAATGCTAAAAACTGGTTGTATAACACCCCTTTTTAAAGGGGGTGATCCTACACTAGCAACAAATTACAGGCCGGTGTGTTCATTATCTGTGTTCAGCAAAGTTTTCGAAAAAATTGTAAAAAGTAGAATGCAGCGATATTTAGAATCTTACAATTTATTATCTCCAAATCAATATGGTTTCCGTAATAATAGAACAACGGAAATGGCTATTTTAAATCTTATGGAAAATGTAAATATAGCTAAGGAGAACAAAGAAATAATGATGTCAATATTTATGGATTTCAGTAAGGCGTTTGATGTAATTGACCATAATATTCTACTTAATAAATTGTATTGTTACGGCTTTAGAGGGGCAATCAGTGATTGGTTTAAAAGTTATTGTCCGATAGATATAATTTGTATCAGTAAATAAGGTTTGCTCCACTAAAGCGCTTGTCAAACATGGTGTGCCACAGGGCTCAGTGCTGGTCCACTGTTATTTTTATTATATATAAATGACCTTCCACGTTCATCTGATATACTGAACTTCATAATGTTTGCAGATGATACAACTCTCTCCTTTTCTTGCAAAGATGTTAATACAGCTAAGAATATATTTCATTCAGAATTCATCAGTGTAATGAAATGGTTGACCACCAATAAACTCTTCCTAAATACAGTAAAACAAATTTCATGATTTTTACTAATAAAAAAATGTATATCTTGATGAACTCAATGTTAATGAAATCACCATAAAGGAGTGTACTGTAACAAAATTTCTTGGTGTAATGCTAGATAAGAATTTGCAATGGAGTGATCATGTAAATTATATCGCGAAAAAGATTTCAAGGAGCGTTGCTATAATGTTTAAACTTAGAAATGTAGTCCCTAAACAAGTTTTATTGACTCTTTATCATACTCTTGTTCTTCCTTATATAACATACTGCACCCTTGTTTGGGGAAACTCCGCTAACAGCGCATTAAATGGTATCTTTGTCATCCAAAAACGAGCAATAAGGTTATTATCTGATGCTGATTTCCTTGATCACTCTAGTGCATTATTTAAAGAGCTAAACCTACTAAAGCTCAATGATATAACCAAACTGGCACATTTTATTTTTATTTACAAGTGTAAGAGCAAAATCATTAATTTGCAATGGGTAAATAGATATTTTGTAACTCATCAAGAAATCCACCCGTATCAGACCAGAAATAGATCAAAGATTGTTATACCTCAATTTAGATTGTCTTCATCTCAAAAACTACCCATTTTCATTGGATTGAAACTATGGAATGACTTGCTTGCCGATATAAAAAATATTGCGAATGTAAATTTGTTTAAAACCAAGTTAAAATCCCGATTAATAATGGGATACTAACAAAAATCTTGGATTAATGTCCACAAATAATGTTTAATATTGTCCATTAATATTGTTTAACATTGAAATACAGGCTTTAACCACAATTATTTATGTCATTGTAAAAATTGTAAATTGTAAAAAGACTACTGTATTTATTTTATTATTAATAAAGGTTATTCTATTCTATTCTATTCTATTCTATTTTCTATAACAATATGTATATGTAAATGTATGATTACCATTATGGTGAATATTATGCTATATATGGTGAATATTACATTATGGTGAATATTATGTCAAGTTTCATACGAGGATTTCAAAATATTTAAGAAAAATAAATTTATAAGCCCACCTTGGAGGTTTGTCATGCAGAAATAGCAATCTGTCACGTGATCCTTTCCTTCTCTCCAAATCATGGGAATTCCAAAAGGCAAAGATTTCGCTCTGCCTTTGCTCCATCTTCTCAAATTTTCAATGCACGTCTTGCAGCACATATGAGGGGCGAAATTTTTGTCCTGGTCCCCTAGCTTAATTCCAAAGTATGCTCTATACATTGTCTTCACAAATTTAGTGATTTGGGACTGGTTATTTGGCATGGTAACCGTCCCACATATGTAGCAGAATCTATTGGGATCATTTTTACACGCTCTATTCATTATGAAATATTTTATCTATATGCCTGAAAAGTAAAAAAAGATATTATACAAGTGAAACAAGTGATGATAGATGTTACTGTTCCAATTCCGCTTTGACAAAAT
Organism: Bathynomus jamesi; assembly: GCA_023014485.1. Classification (NCBI taxonomy): domain Eukaryota; kingdom Metazoa; phylum Arthropoda; class Malacostraca; order Isopoda; family Cirolanidae; genus Bathynomus; species Bathynomus jamesi. The sequence continues at coordinate 23,323 of JAJOZX010000001.1, forward strand.
CACGAAAAATTCTATTTTACTTATGAGGCCATAGCCGGATAACCTGAGCTGATTGAGAAAAACGGATTGCAGATTCGAAATCAGCAGGAAAAACTCTATAAGAATCACTTACAAAACCCTTGACAGCAAAATTGATGCATACCAGTGTTAGTGATTTATATTTAAAATAATTACATTTTACATATGTCAACTTCGTACAATTTTAATAAGTTTATTATATTTTTAAAAATTATCAAATTTTTTATTAAATATTATTATATTTCTCATTAAAAAACGTTTACGTGCTTTTAATTTTTTATCACGTTCAATTCCTCCCCAAATCCACATTCTGAAACTTCATTCTCAGATGAAAATTTATAAGAAATAAAGGAGCAAGTGTAGTTTACGTCCTCCTGTGGTGCCTAGTGTAGTTTGCGTTCCCCAACTTTGTCCGCGTATACCTATTCAAATCAAACGTTAAAACTAACGAAAATATTACGACTTAAACTAACCAATCGTCAATTTATATATATATATATTATATATATATTATATATATATATATATTTAAATTGACGATTAGTTAGGTTAAGTCGTAATATTTTCGTTAGTTTTAACGTTTTATTTGATGGATCCATTCAAAAAATGTCTCCTAAAGATCCTCGTGTAGTTTACGTTCCCCAACTTTGACCTAGTGTAGTTTGTGTCCCCTTTTGCGTCGGGGGGACGTAAACTACACTTGCTCCGAAATAACTACATAATTAATTAATTTTCAACCAGTATTTCGTTAAGTCTTAATCAAGAACATGACTTTGCTAATTTGGCTAAATTTTAAATGTAAACTTATTTAATTTTTCATTAGTAGAAGGAATGTTTCGGATCACCTAAAGATCAGGGCCCCCAGCCATCTTTAGTTAGCTTTATAAGCAACTAACGAAAATATCGACCTAACCTAACTAATCGTCAAGGACGTACAGTTGACCTAACGAGTGGTTAGGTTAGGTCATGATATTTTCGTTAGTTAGCCGAAGATCAGGACCCCCCAGCCTTCTTTAGTTAGCCTTATAAGGCTAACTAACGAAAATATCATGACCTAACCTAACCACTCGTTAGGTCAACTGTACGCCCTTGATGATTGGTTAGGTTAGGTCGTGTCGTGATATTTTCATTAGTTAGCCTTATAAGGCTAACTAACGAAGGCTGAGGGCCCTGATCTTCAGGTGATCCGATCTTCAGGTGGGGGCACTGACAAAAACTCACCGGACGAAAATGCAAAAGAGGACAAAAACTCACCAGACAAATGTTTTTGAGAAATACCTACACTCTAGTCTAGATCTTAAGATCTCAAGATTTTAGACTCATTGTAGATAATTACTCTCCATCTTTCAAATTGTTCTGTTTTTAACCAACCAACCAATATTAATTTTTCACCAACCAACCAATCTTTCGTTATAAATTAATGCCCAGTTAGGTCAATTGAATGCCCGGTTAGGTCAAATGAATGCCAGGTTAGGTCAATTGAAAGCCCAGTTAGGTCAACTGTCTGCCCTTGACGATTGGTTAGGTTAAGTCATGATATTTTCGTTAAAAAACATTAATTATTTAAAGTGCTCTAACATGTTTGTTTTTCATTTCTCCAAAAAAAGAAAGTTATTTTTGAAATCAGTGTCCAAAACTACATTAGTATACCGATTTGGTTAAAAACAGAACAATTTAAAAGAAGAAGAGTAATTATCTACAATGAGTCTAAAATCTTGAGATCTAGACTAGAATGTATGTATTTCGCAAAAACATTTGTCTGGTGAGTTTTTGTCCTGGATTCCTTCAGGTGATCCAATGTTTCTACAATTTAATAAATTAATGTAACTTATAATTTGTACGTTAACACAGTTTAATATTTACATGACAATAATAGCTATAACTTTTATAGCACTATTTATCTTCAAATAATTGGAGCTATTGAAGAATAGGGACCCCAGCCTTCTTTAGTTAGCTTTATAAGGCTAACTAACGAAAATATCATGATCTAACCTAACCAATCGTCAAGGGCGTACAGTTAACCTAACGATTGGTTAGGTTAGGTCGTGATATTTTCGTTAGTTAGCCTTATAAGCCTAACTAAAGAAGGCTGGGGTCCCTATTCTTCAATAGCTCCAAATAATTTATAGCATTTCTCATAAAATAATCAAATCTTAATTAAAATTTTATAATTTTTAGGTGCTACTATAGCGTGATTCCTACCGGTGAAAAATAGTTTCGGTGCTACTATAGTATGTGGTCTACCTACGATTGGTTAGGTTTAGTCACGATATTTTCGTTAAAACTAACGAAAATATCATGACTAAACCTAACCAATCGTCAAGGGCGATGGACATTGGAATGTAAACAAGCAATTAGTAAACAAGGTAAGAAGCTATAATTAAAAGGTAGACCGCCGAATCGAGGTAGGAATCACGCTATAGTAGCACCAATTTTTATTATTTTTATTATAAATTTTGGAAAACAGGTGAATAGAGGCTAAACTTAATTATTTTCCATTTAAAAATACAAAAAAGACTCGGCGTAAAATTTCAAATTTTACAATAAATATATATATATATATATATGGGATGAATTTCACAATTAAACACGTGAAATGAATGAATGCTGCAAACCCACACGGAAAAAGGGATCTTTTCCGTTTGACTGCCGCCACTGAAACATAATTAAACTTTTTGTATTTTGTATTTTAACTGAAATGTCTTGATGATACAAAATAAGTTACTTTATAAAAAAGCTTTTCTTAATTTCCCCTTCAAATTTTGTTTCTTAAAAAACAATTTTAATTACTTTCAAAATCCATGCTTAATTTTTAAGTTTTAATCGTGTACTCAGAAAAATAAGGGGATCACCTGAAGATCAGGGCCTCCAGCCTTCTTTAGTTAGCTTTATAAGGCTAACTAACAAAAATATCACGACCTAACCTAACCAATCGTCAAGGTCGTACAGTTGACCTAACGATTGGTTAGGTTAGGTCGTGATATTTTCGTTAGTTAGCCTTATAAGGCTAAGTAAAGAAGGCTGGGGGCACTCACCTCTTATGTTTCAATGGCGGCAGTCAAACGGAAAAGATCCGGAAAAAGAAAAACGATTCCAAGGCCTTTCGTGTATTCAGAGTTCATTCCCTGACGAGGTGTAGCTCTGAATACACGAAAGGCCTTGGAATCGTTTTTCTTTTTCCTTGTGGGTTTGCAGCATATATATATATATATATATATATATATAATTTTTATAGTCTATTAAGTGAACAAAATTTTAGAATTAACTTATTTTAAATAAGCAAATGAGTGAATGAAGGTTTTCCCATTAATTTTAACTCAATAAATTATGCAAATAATGCATTCTGAATACTAATAAAGGGAACGTTAGAAGTTGAGTGAACGGTTAATTGCGGAATATTAACGCAGCTTTTAAAGGTTATTAGAATGTTATCCGAAGCATTTAAATATTTATTAAATTGTGTACGGCCTACACCCGTCGTTATATCATCATCCAAACGGAAATTGACACTTGGCTAAACATTTCATATAATATATTAACTTATCATATATTAACGTTTCGCACGATATACTAAGGTATCATATATTAACATTTCGTATTATATATTTATGTATCATATACTAACGTTTCGTTTCATATATGAACGTATCATATACCAACGTTTTGTATTACTGTTTGGTTGCTTGGAAATACATATCATTCTGCGGACCTTTTCCGTTCTATGGGCACCATTGAAATGAGAGAAATTAATATTTTTTAAACTTATTTTAACTTTTTATTAATAATCAGTACATTTTGAGGATCTTTTAAACTATTTCCCCCCCCCTCCAACATACTCTTTTCAACAATCACCGCCCCAATGTTGATCTTTTCAACTATATCCCCCCCCCAAAGTTTAAACTCTGCAAATTAACCAAAATAAGATAAGAAAACAATAACAACAAATTTATTATTTATTGCAAACATATAATAAATAGAGAACCATTATTTATATAGGATAAAATTTGAATGCCCGGATAGGTCAACTGTACGCCCTTGACGATTAGTTAGGATTAGTCGTGATATTTTCGTTAGTTTTAACGAAAATATGACGACTAAACCTAACCAATCGTCAAGGGTGTACAGTTGACCTAACCGAGCATTCAGTTGACCTAACCGGGTATTCAGTTGACCTAACCGGGCATTCAATTAACCTAACCGGGCATTCAATTAACCTAACCGGGCATATATATATATATATCGAAATCTACGGTAAAATTATTGAATGCCCGGTTAGGTCAACTGTACACCCTTGACGATTTGTGAGGTTAAGTCGTGATATTTTCGTTAAAACGCGGGATATTTTTGCTATCCGCACGAAGGGTAGCAAAAATAACTGAATGCCCGGTTAGGTTAATTGAATGCCTGATTAGGTCAACTGAATACCCGGTTAGGTTCATTGAATGCCTGGTTAGGTCAACTGTACGCCCTTGACCATTGGTTAGGTTTAGTCGTCATATTTTCGTTAAAACTAACGAAAATATCACGATTAAACCTAACCAATTGTCAAGGGCGTACAGTTGACCTAACCGGGCATTCAAATTTTATCCTATGTAAATAATGGTTCTCTATAAACTGGAAATATGATAGAATATAATAGAATTTTCAAGATATGTATTTTATATACATATCTTAAAAATTCTATTATGTAAATAAGATAAGTAAAACCTGCTGAATTATCTCCCACCTAATATTGATCTTTTAAACTATGTCCCCCCTCTCTGAAGCTGGGGTGGGGTGGGGGAAATAGCTTAAAAGATCCGATTTTTGAATAGGAGAAATTTAATTTATTTAATTTAACAGCTATGAACATAAATAAAAACAAACAATATTTGTCTATTCTTCAAAAATTTGACGATTTATTACATTACATTATCATTATTATTGGTCATACCTAACCTAATCTAACCTAACCTAGCTTAACATAGCCTAACCTATCCTAACCTGACCTAAACCTAACCTAACCTCGTTGGTGCCCATAGAACGGAAAAGCCCCCATTCTGCTTATTGCTATTTTAGAAAATGAGTTTGGCAATTATGCCGATTTGACTTATTTTAGATACAACGAAGTATTTTTGAGGTATGAAACAGATATTGAATACAACTTGATGACTTAAACCACGGAACATAATTCAGCTTTCCTTCTTATGAAAATATTACATTTCATTTCTCCGCTTCATACTTTATACTTTTTTCTTATTTATGTGTTTATACCATCACACACACACAAAAAAAAAATATATATATAAAAAAATACATAAATAAAGTACATGATATAAATAAAACGAAAAAGGGAAGGCAAAGAAATGAGATCTCCCCTTTATTTTACAGCATTAATTAAAGCTTTGCGGAGCCCTCAGGTAAAGCCATTGATTTTCTTAGAAGAAAATAATACACGAAAGGTATTAATTAATTTTGAAAGGGTGTATTATGAATTCATTAGCATTATTATTACAAAAATTCGAGAGTTTAAAGTGACCGTGAAAATTCTTTCGTGAGATGAGGCATCTTGATCTCTTCTTTTATAAGGGGTTCCAAAAAACCTTAGCCCCCCATTTGCAGCTTACATGTTTACTTATATCGAAATAGTTTTTAGTGATTATAAAAATATATAAAATTCTTTATTTATTGCAGGTATTAAAATTACTCTAGCTGATAAAGTGATAATATAATGGCTTCTCAATTAATTGGTGATTCGGAGAGGCAACGTGTGATAGATCGCATACGAGCAATAACATTTCGGGAAGCTCGCGATGCTGGAGCCACCTTTATAACACGTTCATGGGTTGCCAAAAAGTTGCGAAGACGTGAGGACGTTTTCGAAAGAAATTGGAATAAAACTTTGGATGAATGTGAAATGGATACAACCAAATCTGGGCGCCCAAATTTGCCACTCTCTCAGGAAACAAAGGACATCATTGAAAGCGGTACGCGTAAGCGGAAAAACAGCTGTGCTAAACTTCCTAGAGAGATCGAAGTGTTGAGAGGAAAGATCGTTAGTGGTGAGATCATTCGACTGTACCGTCATAGGCAAGGTTTAAAGGCAAGAAAAACTCAACTTAACATCGATGACAGAATGTGGTTTGCCCATTATCTTGAAGATTGGGATGTGGATGATTTCATGCATTTAGCTGTCTCCGATGAATTTTTTGTTTACGTAACACGTCGGCCTAACTACCAAAATGATCGAGTGTGGGCCACAACACCAGATGAAATCGATGACAATGAACATTATCGCGAATTATTAAAAAGTCCAGACTGTGTTGGTGTGTTTGTTTTGTTCACTGCAAAGAAGCTCATGTGGGTGCTGAAGCCAAGTGGTCAGAGTTGGGAAGGACAGTATTTTCGTGATATTATTCTATTCCAGCATGTCATTCCTTTTCTAAGAAACCCAAACAATGTTATGGATGTCGATCAGGTCACACTTCTGCACGATAAGGTCCCCTGCTTTAAGGCATTAGTCACTCAACAGTTGTTGCGGAACCATGAGATCGATTTCTTTGGAAATGAAGAATGGCCAGGAAATTCTCCTGACCTACCTGAATGTCTGTGAACACATTGAATCAGTTATAAAGGACAAGGTTGAATGTCTCTTGCTTCAAGAACCTGCAGCAAATCGATTTTCGAAGGATACAATGACGCAACACATTGAAACTGTTTTAGCAAATTTGCGTAACAATCAAGATCTATTCACGTCACTTTTGGCAAGCTACCCAAAGCGAATTCAGACTGTCTTGGAAACCAATGGCGGGAACACCAAGTTTTAATTGTTTCTCATTAAATGCAGGATTAAATTCTCTTTTGTAAGGTATGTTTAGTTTTACTGTACCTCTAATGGTTTAGGCCATGGGCGGGGGGGGGGGGGGCTAAGGTTTATTGGAGCCCCGTATAAACGAAATTTGTTTATTAAAAAATTTTGAGTTAAAGAATACTTCATTTTTTCTTAGCATTATTCTCTTTATTATATTTATTTTATTTATATGTTTATATACATATATTATTATATTTCTATACTTATTTTTACGAAATATCGAATATATAGTTTACAATTCTTGATTATAAAGAAAGAAATATGAATTTATTAGCTAATATACAGTATATATATATATATATATGTGTGTATATATATATATATATATACAGGGTGTCCCATAAGTCCGGCATCATAGGAGAAATTCATATTTTTCTATTTCTACAAACCATAATTTATGCTCGGGATGCCAATTTCCCGTCCACCATTCTGTTCAGTGACTAGGCTGTTTTTTATGGAAATGGTGAGGTAAATCGACAGAACACCCGCTACTGGTCTCAAAACAACCCTCACTGGTATACCTCTTCAAACGAACAAGGTGCATCTCGGGTGATGGTATGGTGTGGCATTTGGAAGGATCGCATCATAGGCCCCCTCTTTTTCGATGAACCTGTCACTGGAGGCACCTACCTACGTATGCTCAAGGAAGAAGCATTTCCCAGTGTCTTGAACGAAGAAGGAAATTTCCCAACATGGTTCCAGCAAGACGGCGCTCCTGCACATTACAGTACCCAAGTAAGGGAATACCTGTACCAACAATTCCCTGGTCTTTGGATAGACGTCGAGGGCCTGTGGAATGGCCAGCTAGAAGCCCGGATCTCACGCCACTAGATTTTTATATCTGGGGCCATTTGAAAGCGCTGGTATACGCAGAGAAAATTAGGAGTGTTGAACATTTGCGTCAGCGCATTATTGGGGCATGTAACACCATTACTCCTGACATCATTCACCGTGTGCTTGTTGACTGGGTATCACGTCTGAATTTATGTATTGAAAACAATGGTGGACATATTGAGCACATTCTGTAAATAAAAGCTTTTGTTTTGCCTTTTTTTATTTTTCCTATGATGCCGAACTTATGGGACACCCTGTGTGTGTGTGTATATATATATATATATTTTTTTTTTTCCCCCCCAACTTTCACCTGCATTTTCTCCTTTCCTTTCGAAAAATTCTATTAGAATTAGAATTGTTTTTTCTTTTTCAGAGAATATAAAGGAAAAGAAATGGAGGTTTTTTTATTTTGAGTTTTTACTTATTGTGGTTGTTGTTTTACGACCAGTAGTGCATGTACGCAAGGATTTTTATACCTGGATTAAAGTTTTAAATTTTATTTATATGTATACACTCGTTTATTTTATTAAATTTTGAATTTAAAAATAAATTCTAATTTAATTTCCGTATTTATGAACTTAAATTTAAGTTGAAATTTGCCTTTTTTTTATTTCTTTACTTTCAGAGCAAATAATATAACTTTTTAGTAAAAATATAAATATTTCTCGATAGTTTACTGATAAATTCTTGATAACGTCTCGTGCAATAAGCAAAAAGTTGCTTCGATAAGTAATAAGATTTTCATATTCCTCTCAGATTTCTGACACTGTAAGTAAACGCTTATGTAATATACAGTAACCTAACTTAATTTGTCCTAACCTAACCTAGTCAACACGCAGGATACTAGTCGATGTTCTGTTAAAATTACGTATGACGTTTCGTTTATTGAGCTTTATTTCACGATATTAATTAAGGTAAATATTTCGGTCGACCTCAGCGATCTTTACGTAAACGCGTTTTAATACTATTTTCACGAAATTTTTCGCTTAAACTTTCAGAAATAAGAAGCTTCCATTTCTTGGAAAATTTAAAAAAAAAAAAAATTCCAAAACTATTTTACTGGAATAAAAACGATAATACGTACTGTGTACAACTGTTTTAATTGTCTTTGTAGTTAAAGCCAATCCGATCCGCCAAACGCTACTGAATGATGAAAATATTTCCGTTTTGTGACCGCAGTACGCGCGAAACCTAGAAATGCCGCAATTACTTTAACGAAATATTTAACTTCTATCAACCAGGTTGAGATAGGATGTTTTCAAGTTCCGGGCGTAATGAGGTCACAGAATAGAAATATTTATATGGTGGTGTTCGGTGGATAAAATCCGTAGATTTGTATGCTTGTAAGAACTGCCTCCGGAACGCAATTCCAGGAACTCCATTTATAAATTGAATTATTGCGAGAAAAATAAAGAACTCTCGGTTAACGATTAGTCACCCACATAAATAATGATCTGTCTGATAACTTCAGTATTTTTCGTGTAAATTTAAGATGTTTCAGGAAGTTCAGCTAAAATGTTCAAAACTTTTACAAAATAGGTTATGCAAAACAAGCGCAAAAACGTCTTCATATATCATTAATAATAATAATCATAATAATAATAACAATAATAAAAATAATAATACGTTTAAGGTCCCTACTTTCAAATGTAGACCTGAAAACGATTGAAAAACTTAGAAGATTATATTTATTTTTATTATTATTATTCCAAGTTTTATTTCTATTAAAGTTTGTTGTTATGTTCCAAAAATTTCTTCCTCAAAAGTGAAAAACTTCATTCCAAATATCTGTCGTGCCAAACATCCGAAATTGGTGCTGAAATTTGGCTCTTTTTCCATTCACCAGAAAAATGGTTGAAGTGAACCGGAAAGTAAAACACACACACACATACACATACACACACGTAGGAAGAATAGTGCACTGCTTCTTGTGTACAATTTACACATACACATCTTTACAAACAAGAATATGAAAAGATATTATTTTATATTGAAAAATAAAGAAAAAAAGTAAAGAAACGATAAAAGAAAAAAGAAAAATAATTTTCCTCTTTGTGCTCCATCTTTAATTCAATATTCTCAACTTCTGTCTTTCACCCTGGATCAACTTAGTGAACTGTAAAGACCTCACATCGGATTCAGGAGACAGTGGAATAAAAAAAAAAAACCTTTGAAGTAATTAAAAACTTATATATATATATATATGTTAACCCATTCGTCTATGGCCTTGGGCGGTTCGAAGTTGACGGGGGTTCTGGTTAGGTGGCAGCAACGGATTTGTTACTCTGGAGTATCTGGTACCGTATAGGGAATCGCAATAGTCTCTCTTATACTACTCTCCGATTTTTTCTTGTATTGAATCAGAGGATTCTGTGAAGCTGATTAAATTCTCAGAAGGTTCCCCGATTCTTCTTGTAACGTATCGGGGAATTATTTTTCTCTACTTAAGACTAAGTTCTCTGAAGAGAGCGAGGCTCGAAGGAGAAGACAAAAATATTCTCTTACTGTAGTTTACTGCTAAAATGTTACGGGTAATGCTCAGCCTCTAAGTTAGATCAGACAAATCAGGATGAACACTGGAGAAATTTTATGGGTTTATATAGTGAAATTTTTAATGACGTAATTATTATTTAATGCTGATCCGTTTTTTGTTTTTTATTCTCAATAGGCTGATTTATTTTGCAAAATATTTAAAGATAAGGTAAATATTTTAGCTGTAGAAATATCTAGACAGATAAGCAAGATATTTGAAGATGAAGCCATATTTTTATTTTGAACCGCATATTGACAAATCTGATGTTATCATGATCTGCCGAGTTAACTAAACATGTTAATTGAAATATGCATTTTATTATGAATTACAATTAAACATGAATATTAGCAAAAATTAAATGTTTAAGATTTAAAATTAAACCTTAAGCAAGATATGACTTCATCTTTCACAACGAAGAAAGAATGCATACAGAAAATGAACATTGCAGAATTTAACAAGATTACATTATTAAGCTAAATCTAAAAAAAATGACTAGTAATTTAAAAAGAAATAATTCACCAATTATTCAGCAGAAACAAAATAGAAAGCAAATAAAAATTTTATCCAAATTCGTGTCAGCGTTATGCGACTTTGGACTCTATATGTCAAAACGAATATATAAATATCGGCTAAATATACATAAGAATATAAGGATTATATAAATATACGAATTATACGAATGAATATAAGAATTATACGAATTATATAAGAATCATACAAATGAATATAAGAATTATTCATCGTTAATTTTTACAGAGCTCTCCTCTCCAAATATATATATATATATATATATATATATATATATATATATATATATATAATAAGAGCAACAGGAAAGGAAAGAACACAAACAACAGAAGGAAGCAAATTCGAAATTTTTAATTTTCACTCCAAAGCTATAAACTGGGAAGGTATTGCATCCATCATGGAAGTAATAGATTGGAAAACCATCTTCGAGGCCAAGGCCCAAGACAACGGAAGAGATGCTAGTGACCTTAGAGAAGACGCTGGAAATTGTGGAAAGGCATGTCCCAAAAATACAACAAAGAGGAAAGAGAAGCAGGTTCGAAAGACAAAAGAGGTCATTGTTCCGAAAGAGAAAGAGACTGACTGCAAAATTAAGTAACTGCAAAGATAACATCAGAAAAATATTAAATGATAAACTGCAGAGAATCGGTTGCGAAATACAGGAACTAATTGAGAAGCATCCAGAAAAAGAAGACGACGCTATAGAAGCGATAAAGGTTAACTCAAAGTACTTCTATAATTTTGCAAAAAGGAAGTCGAAAAATCACACGACTATCGGACCTTTGAAAAACGAAAACAGTGCTTCATCTGATGATCTAACAGACGTATGAGAAATATTAATTGCTCAGTCCGAATCATCTTTCAGTATCCCAAAAACTGACAAACTGATATGCGATAGAAACGCGCTCTTTGAAGAAGAACTACAAGGAGAAAGTATAAAGGACTTCGACTTTACGACAGATAATATTAGGCCCGTGCACAGGACACTTCAGATGGGGGAGCTGAAAGTTAACAGAAAGGGCACCATCTCTTCTCCCCTCAAAAAAAATAAGTCTCTTCACAGCATTTATAAATTTATGGAAAAAAAGAGCACTTCTGAGGCATGAAGGGGCAAATGGGAGGGCTCAAGCCCCTGTATCCCCCTCCTCTGCACGTGCCTGGATGATATTACACAAGCTATAGAGAAAATAAAAGCACACTCAGCGGCAGGACCGGACAAATGGAATGCCACACTGATCAAAAACTGCAAGAATGCAATCGCTGAGCACTACAGTATATTGGATATGGAGACGATCACAAGACACGGGAGAAATACTGGGCATCCTGAAGAGCGCGAACATAGTCCTAATATATAAAGGAGGAGATCAGATCGATCCGAGGCCAAAAACTACAGGCCAGTGTCGCTTACATCTCATCTCACTTAAATATTTGAAAGAATAGTTAGACAGAAAATCTATGACTTTTTGGAAACTCAGAAAAAATTAAATGATAACCAACATGGGTTTCGGTCAGGCAGATCATACCTATCACAACTAATGGAAAACTAAAACAACATTATTGATGCACTGGAGAGTAAAGAAAACTATGAGTGTGACCGTGGAATCATAATACATAAACTGAAATATATGCGAAATAACAGGAAAAGTAGGGAAATGGACATATAATTTCTTTAGTGAGCGGCGGCAACTCGTTACAGAACAAGGAGTATCTTCATCAGAATCAGAGGTCTTCAGCTCAGTACCACAAGAAACAGTGTTAGTTCCACTACTCTTCATAACCATGCTAATTGCTAACTGATATAGATGAGGACGTTACTAGAGACAGCACAGTAACATCCTTTGCCGATGACACAAAGATCAGTAGAAAAATAAGAAACCCAGAAGATATAGAATCTCTACAAACAAACATGAACAGAATCTACAAGTGGAGGGAAGACAACAATATGAAGTTTAACACTGAGAAATTTCAGCTGTTACGGTACGGAAAAAGAAAGGACCTAAAATCCATGGAATATTATACCCCAAGTGGACAGGAAATTCAGAGAAATTCTAAAGCAAAAGATTTAGGAGTTGTAATGATATTAGACAGCTAGAAGGGATTCAGAGAAGCTTCACAGCCAAGATCAATGGGTGTAAAGAACTAAATTACTGGGAAAGGCTACGCGAATTAAATCTATAATCACTGGAAAAGAGAAGAGAGAGATACACCATTATTTACACTTGGAAAATAATGGAGAAAGTAGTCTCTAATCTTACTCTGACCCCTGTAACTCCCCAAACAACAATGGAAAGTAGAAAAGGAAGACTGTGTCGTGTTCCCAAATTAAAGGCGAAACAGGGAGCATCCTTAACCCTGAAAGAAAATAGTTTTGTTGTGAGAGGTCCAAAACTGTTTAATCAGCTGCCCAAAGACCTAAGGAACACGAGTGGTGTTGCGGTGGACATCTTCAAAAGAAGATTAGACGCCTGGCCGAGAACAATCCCAGATGAGCCGGGCGTATGTGAGGTGGAGAGTACAAGAAACCAACTCACTACTTCATCAGGTCAACTCGAGAGAAGGGGCGACAAGCTTGACCTTCGTGAAATGAGGAATCATCGCACGGAACATTTGAAAGGTTGAAAGGTATATATAAGTTTTTAATTACTTTAAAGAGGATTTTTTTTTTTAATATTCATACGTCTCCCGAATCCGATGTGAGGTCTTTTCAGGTAATATATAATATATATATATATATATATATATATATACTGAATACTGTACGTTTCGTCTACTTTCATATGTGAGCGTATATCTAATATTAAATGTACTTTCGAATTACGAAATATTTGAAACGTACACGGTAAGCACCCTAGTTCCGAACATACACCAAAGGTCCGAGAGCACATGTGACACTGAACACACTTTCCGAGCCCTTTTTCTACAGGTAGAAGGTAGAAAGCAGAACGCAGTATGAGAAACTACATTAAATGTACAGTATAAATGTATAAACCATAAATTACTGTACGTTTATTTTGGATTTAGTCCCGTTCCAACAGACCAAATGAAGACTAACTGAATTCTCTGAAGTTTAATTTTTATTCTGGGATTTATTTAAATCTAAATTAAGTACAGTATATTCAGTTATGCACATTATATGTAAAGAAACAAATACATTTTTTCCACTTACTGGATTCGAATCAACGACAGCGAGAGCTTCCATGTAATGTGCGAACTCCTTTTCCCACTACCTCACTCGATGTTAAAAAGCTGATTTTATACAGGGTGTCCCAGAATTAACTATCTATTTCAATGAAATCGGACAAATTTAATAAAAACTGACATAATTTTGTGTTTATTACTAAATTATGATACAAAAACAAATAGATATATAAATCATAAGTCAAAACTTTATTGAGAAGTTTCAACATGTGCACCGTCTGTATCTCTGCAAATTTCAAATCTATCCTCAGCGCTGCGAAACACATTTTGAAGCATTTCAGGAGTTATCTCCCGCACTGCCAACTGGATGCGTTCTTTAAGTTCAGCTAAACTATTGATCTTTTGGCGATAAACCTTTGTTTTTATGAAACCCCATGCAAAGAAATCCAGGGGTGTCAAATCCGGAGAACGCGGAGGCCAAGGTCGAGGTCCTCCACGTCCAATCCACCGATTCGAAAGGCGTCTGTTGAGGTATTCTCGAACAATTAGAGCATAATGACATGGTGCTCCATCTTGTTGAAACACAACATTATCAAGAATGCCATCATCAAGAAGCTGTGGTTCGAGAAACTGCTGAAGCATATCAAGGTAGACGGTACCTGTTACAGTTGCCTTCGCAAAGAAGAATGGGCCATAAATTTTGGATTTGGTAATTCCAAGCCACACGTTAACTTTTGGAGAGTCTCTTTGCCATTCTATGACTTCAGACGGTCTTTCATTGGACCAGATACGACAGTTGTGTCGATTGACTTTACCACACGTGTGGAAAAGTCGCCTCATCACTGAATAAGATGTTATCCAATAAACTTTCATTTTCGATTTGATCCACAATTTCTGCACACCTTGCTGCTCGATTTGGATAATCCTCTTCATTTAGGGCATGCAGTACTTGAATGTGATAAGCCTTTTTCATCAGTGTCGAACGCAAGATTCTATGAACTGTTGTCTTGGATATGTTGAGTCTTCGACCGGCCTCCCTAACCGAAGTTGTTGGTTCATCCTCAAACAATTGTCGTACCTGTTCGGTACTGTTACGTGCTGTCCTTGGGCGTCCTCTTCCCACCTCGTCGTGTACGGATCCAGTTCTTTTAAATTTGTTCACAAGTTCACGAATCGCTTTGTCTGTAGGACCGGTTCTGTGGAATCTTCTTGTAAATTTTTCTCTGATTTCATTACATTGCATTCCTTTGATACGGGATGTTACAACAAAGATGCGTTCTTGTGTATTCATTATTAATAGGGTTCTGAAAGAGAATGAATGAAAAACTATGAAAAAATTATGAAAATAAAATTATGAAAAAAATTTAGAAATTTATACATTTTTAACACATATTAAACATGATAAACATAAATAAAAGTGTGTTTTTCAAAAAATTTGTCCGATTTCATTGAAATAGATAGTTAATTCTGGGACACCCTGTATATGTTATTTATAGTTTTGTTCTATGTTGCAATTTTATTAAACGACAGTTTTGAGGTGAAAATTTTGCATTTGAGTTTAAAAATTATATACTTAGAAAAAAAGAAGTCCATCATTTATATAAACAATGTTGAGGTTCTTTGTAAACAATTCCAGATTTCTTATAATTTACCCCATTATAAATAAAACACTCTCTCTCTCTCTCTCTCTCTCTCTCTGAAAAGTTTACATCATGTTAAATTAGTTTACATAGATAACAATTTCGATATGTGCATCATTTGTAGCTCGACAAACATAAAATCGGTATTCTACCTACTGACAACGTTTGTCAGTATGTCAGGGGAGACGATGTTAATTTAAAGTTTTGCTTCACAAAAATCTAAGTAATATTAAATTTGCACAGTTGATAACGTTGCATTGTTGATGACAATGTGAAATGGGATTTATGAAGTTGGTGATTCTGGCTACTAGATGTCGCGAGAGAGTTAATGATTACATGACCTTTCCTTTTACTTGAGGCCTTTCTCTGAAAACTTGTTCACGAACCTTAACTTTTATACATTAATTCTTAGCGGATATTTTATGAATTTCGTTACATTAAAACGAAGGTAGAAATTCGCGTGATTTTGTATTCGTCTTTTCGTGCATTCATTCTTTGTGAGCAATAAACAAGCAGGTAAGCTCTCTTTGCTATTCTGAAAGAAACTTGATTTACCGCGGAAGAAATTTTCATGGCTGAAAGCTTTGCTACTATACCGTCCGCGAGGCGAAAGGGGTAAGAGGGGAGTAAAACCCCACCTAGGGAAGCAGAAGGAGAAGAAGCTAAAAAAGGCAGAAGAAAGAGGGGGGAGGAAACTTGTCTGGAAATGACGAACCGAGGATGTATTAAATGTAAGTAGCTATTTGAAATAAGAAATATGTTGAATATTCGTCTCAAAGCTGAATTGGTTTGAAATGCCTTAAGTCGCTTTGAGTAAAAAACGTCTACTGTAAATGCATAATACGACATATTATCCTTCCTTTTATTTCCATCGTAAGAAATCTCATACAAAAAGGCAATGGAATTTTTGCAAATTTGCACTACGAATAATGGTGCAAGAATGAGTGCAAGTTTGTGTGTGTGTGTGTGTGGTGTGTGTGCGCACTCGCGCGCGCTTCAGATATCAGCCACCCTTGACTCTCTTTGAAGTTTGAAAATATTCTGTGTTGCCTCGAAGCTTTGGGTATTAAGAATAATTTTTAAACCATTTGGAAACCCTTACACAAAAATTTTGCCATCCAAAAATTACACCGGAGTAGATTAAAAATTATTAAATGAAAATGCTCTGATTAAAAAGTGTTGTTTGCATAAAGAGAGGGCATATATATATACCTAAATATATATATCAAAATTATTTCACGAAAGTAACACGTGAAAAATATTTATGATGAATAAAACCACGAAGGAAAGGAAACACAGATGGTGCTCAAGCGCTTTCGTCTAATGACATCCTCAGGAACACTGAAGTACATAAAGAATTACAGCCTATATATAGGTTACAGAAAGAGAAAAAAAAATAAATATATATATACAATAAACGGAGAAACGAAACTAAAGGATTGTGGAAGGAGGCACACAAATTTATAAGGAAAAACTATCGATTTTTAGCACAAGATTAAGATTTGTTTCCAAACAATGTTATAGATAAAAAAAAAATAAAAATAAAAAAATAATAAAAATAAAATATATATATACAAATTTATACTGGAAATCTGCCCAAGTTTTAGCACTCTGCTCTTTTTGTATATAAAAATTGAACAATTATCGATTTTTAGCACAAAATTAAAAGATTTGTTTCCAAACAATGTTATAGATAAAAAAAAATATATATATACAAATTTATACTGGAATTCTGCCCGGGTTTTAGCACTCTGCCCGGGTTTTAGCACTCTGCCCTATTTTTTGTATATAAAAATTGAAAAATAAAAGTTATTAGGGTGGCATACAAATTTTACCAAAGATTTAGCGTTCTACCTTTCTTATCTAAATCTGTTCTGAAGGAATTCAAAACAACAGGATCGAGTTGAAAAAGACCTTTGCTTATGTTGAAGTTATTTGTTAGTTGGATAATGGCAGACTCAAGAATATTTCTATTAACAATGTTGCTAGAGTGGAATAAAACTGAAGCATTATTCCAATCAATACAGTGGGATAACTCTGACAAATGGACAAAAAGGGCACTGGACAATTGTCCTGTTCTAACGGAATATTGATGCTGTTTTATACGTGTGTGCAAATCCTTTCCCGTCGGACTTTTGTAAAAGGAATCACATTGTTTACAACCAATTTTATAGATAATGCCTGAATTATTGGTAGTGCTATTTTTTACTATGATATTTTTCACAATATTGTTATATGAAAATACTACATTAATATCCAAAAGTTTAAATACATTAGCAATGCCTAAAAAGCCCGGGAAAAATGGAAGTACTAAAACATTTTTTGACAAAGTACGAGTGTTATTATTGACGCGATAGAAAGTTCGTTTTGCCTTGTTGAGACAAGATTCCATAAACGCAGATGGATAACACAGATCACTTCCAATACCGTTGATTTTTTCTAATTTGGCATCGATGTATTCCGGACTGGCGATCCTAAGGGCGCGGAGAAAAATTGAAGAAAAAATGTCCTTCTTAGTGGGGGTGTCATGTCCCGAGTAAAAGTGTACGTAGGACAAATTTTTGTTTTTTTCCGATAGATACTAAACTTAAAACCTGGGTTTTCCCTATGTACACGCACATCCAAAAATGGGATTGAATTGTCTTGTTCCACTTCTAAAGTAAATTTAATAGAGGGGACTTGATCATTTAACTGAAGGAGGAAGTTATCCAGGTCACGATTCATGGGCCAGATACACAAAATATCGTCGACGTACCGCAACCAAGGGATGCCAACCCCCAGGATTCTCGGAATGTAAGTAATTTCGAAAAACTCCATATAAATATTGGAGAGGAAGGGCGACAAGGGGTTGCCCATGGCCATCCCAAAAACTTGTTGATAATACTCGTTATTGAAAGTGAATTTACAGTCTTTGATGCAAAGCTTAATAAGTTCCAAAACAATGTGTGAAGGTAGTGGCAGGTCATACTTATGTAATTCTTGGGAGAGAAAGTCAAGCATATCGTCAATCGGCACTTTTCTAAACAATGAACAAACGTCAAAACTGATCAATCTATCGTTAGTTTCAGTACGTGCATTATTCAATTTTTCAGTAAGATCCATGGAATTTTTTACATGTGAATCAGAGATAGTTCCAAGAATGGGGGACAAGACTTTGACAAGCCATTTGGAGAGTTTATAAGTAATAGAGCCCACCGAGCTAATAATAGGGCGCATAGGGTTGCCAGGTTTGTGGGTTTTAATGAGACCGTAAAGGTAGGGCAGAGAAGGTGAAGTGGACATGAAAAGCGGAATTAAGTCCTTATTGAGAATGCGTTTCAAGCCGCTATTAAATGATTTGATGACGTCATCCTGCGGGTTCTTCCTAAGTTTGCTGTATGTGGCGGGGTCCTGGAGAAGCTCGTTCATCTTTCTGATGTAGTCCACTTTGTCCATAATAACTATGGTGTTAGCCTTGTCTGCTTTAGTAATATGGAGCTCCCCATCTTTTTTCAATTGTGAGAGGCTATTGCGAAAACGTTTAGGAAAGTTATCTTCGTAATTACTATTCGCCGCACTATAAACGAGGCCTTTAACTATGTTAAACAAATACTGAGGGAGATTACACTGTTTTTCAAAACAAGCGAGACTGTAACACATTTGTAAAGCCGAAGGTTTTTTAACAATAAAAAAGGACATACCATATCCAAGGGCACTTTTTGCATCGTCACTAATGTTTTTCGAAGAAAGGTTCAAAACACACTTTGAGCTTGCTTTTTTACTCCACTGACTATTTCGAATAAGACTTAATTTTTCGATCCAAAATGTTACGAAGTGAAGAAGTTCTCCGACGCAACTCGTTGTAAATTTCATCAAACAAAGTTTGGATCCACGGTTGGGGAATAACGGTCACAAAATTATGTTTCGCGATTTTTAAATTTTTGAAGGCGGACCACTCATTTTGTCTGGTGACTTCAATATGTTTCTTTAAAATTAATCTGCTGAAGTTGTTGAACTGATGGTCGTCAATTTGTCTGAGGCGAATCGGAAGCAGGGATTTGGGAAGAACTTGCTCCTCTAGACAATTAGTAAGAAACTTTCGTCGGATACGATTTGCATGCCCCTTCATTAATGTAGAAGAAAACACGGACACAAACGGAGACAAGAGAGGGAACAGCAAGCCGAAGGAACGCGTGGTGTTCATTATATGAAAATTATTTCACGAAAGTAACACGTGAAAAATATTTATGATGAATAAAACCACGAAGGAAAGGAAACACAGATGGTGCTCAAGCGCTTTCGTCTAATGACATCCTCAGGAACACTGAAGTTCATAAAGAATTACAGCCTATATATAGGTTACAGAAAGAGAAAAAAAAAAATATATATATATACAATAAACGGAGAAACGAAATTAAAGGATTGTGGAAGGGGGCACACAAATTTACAAGGAAAAACTATCGATTTTTAGCACAAGATTAAGATTTGTTTCCAAACAATGTTATAGATAAAAAAAAAATAAAAAAAAAAAAAAAAATAAAAAAAAAAAATATATATATACAAATTTATACTGGAAATCTGCCCAAGTTTTAGCACTCTGCTCTTTTTGTATATAAAAATTGAACAATTATCGATTTTTAGCACAAGATTAAAAGATTTGTTTCCAAACAATGTTATAGATAAAAAAAATATATATATATACAAATTTATACTGGAAATCTGCCCGGGTTTTAGCACTCTGCCCTATTTTTTGTATATAAAAATTGAAAAATAAAAGTTATTAGGGTCGCACACAAATTTTACCAAAGATTTAGCGTTCTACCTTTCTTATCTAAATCTGTTCTGAAGGAATTCAAAACAACAGGATCGAGTTGAAAAAGACCTTTGCTTATGTTGAAGTTATTTGTTAGTTGGATAATGGCAGACTCAAGAATATTTCTATTAACAATGTTGCTAGAGTGGAATAAAACTGAAGCATTATTCCAATCAATACAGTGGGATAACTCTGACAAATGGACAAAAAGGGCACTGGACAATTGTCCTGTTCTAACGGAATATTGATGCTGTTTTATACGTGTGTGCAAATCCTTTCCCGTCGGACTTTTGTAAAAGGAATCACATTGTTTACAACCAATTTTATAGATAATGCCTGAATTATTGGTAGTGCTATTTTTTACTATGATATTTTTCACAATATTGTTATATGAAAATACTACATTAATATCCAAAAGTTTAAATACATTAGCAATGCCTAAAAAGCCCGGGAAAAATGGAAGTACTAAAACATTTTTTGACAAAGTACGAGTGTTATTATTGACGCGATAGAAAGTTCGTTTTGCCTTGTTGAGACAAGATTCCATAAACGCAGATGGATAACACAGATCACTTCCAATACCGTTGATTTTTTCTAATTTGGCATCGATGTATTCCGGACTGGCGATCCTAAGGGCGCGGAGAAAAATTGAAGAAAAAATGTCCTTCTTAGTGGGGGTGTCATGTCCCGAGTAAAAGTGTACGTAGGACAAATTGTTTGTTTTTTTCCGATAGATACTAAACTTAAAACCTGGGTTTTCCCTATGTACACGCACATCCAAAAATGGGATTGAATTGTCTTGTTCCACTTCTAAAGTAAATTTAATAGAGGGGACTTGATCATTTAACTGAAGGAGGAAGTTATCCAGGTCACGATTCATGGGCCAGATACACAAAATATCGTCGACGTACCGCAACCAAGGGATGCCAACCCCAGGATTCTCGGAATGTAAGTAATTTCGAAAAACTCCATATAAATATTGGAGAGGAGGGGCGACAAGGGGTTGCCCATGGCCATCCCAAAAACTTGTTGATAATACTCGTTATTGAAAGTGAATTTACAGTCTTTGATGCAAAGCTTAATAAGTTCCAAAACAATGTGTGAAGGTAGTGGCAGGTCATACTTATGTAATTCTTGGGAGAGAAAGTCAAGCATATCGTCAATCGGCACTTTTCTAAACAATGAACAAACGTCAAAACTGATCAATCTATCGTTAGTTTCAGTACGTGCATTATTCAATTTTTCAGTAAGATCCATGGAATTTTTTACATGTGAATCAGAGATAGTTCCAAGAATGGGGGACAAGACTTTGACAAGCCATTTGGAGAGTTTATAAGTAATAGAGCCCACCGAGCTAATAATAGGGCGCATAGGGTTGCCAGGTTTGTGGGTTTTAATGAGACCGTAAAGGTAGGGCAGAGAAGGTGAAGTGGACATGAAAAGCGGAATTAAGTCCTTATGATCTTTGAGAATGCGTTTCAAGCCGCTATTAAATGATTTGATGACGTCATCCTGCGGGTTCTTCCTAAGTTTGCTGTATGTGGCGGGGTCCTGGAGAAGCTCGTTCATCTTTCTGATGTAGTCCACTTTGTCCATAATAACTATGGTGTTAGCCTTGTCTGCTTTAGTAATATGGAGCTCCCCATCTTTTTTCAATTGTGAGAGGCTATTGCGAAAACGTTTAGGAAAGTTATCTTCGTAATTACTATTCGCCGCACTATAAACGAGGCCTTTAACTATGTTAAACAAATACTGAGGGAGATTACACTGTTTTTCAAAACAAGCGAGACTGTAACACATTTGTAAAGCCGAAGGTTTTTTAACAATAAAAAAGGACATACCATATCCAAGGGCACTTTTTGCATCGTCACTAATGTTTTTCGAAGAAAGGTTCAAAACACACTTTGAGCTTGCTTTTTTACTCCACTGACTATTTCGAATAAGACTTTTAATTTTTCGATCCAAAATGTTACGAAGTGAAGAAGTTCTCCGACGCAACTCGTTGTAAATTTCATCAAACAAAGTTTGGATCCACGGTTGGGGAATAACGGTCACAAAATTATGTTTCGCGATTTTTAAATTTTTGAAGGCGGACCACTCATTTTGTCTGGTGACTTCAATATGTTTCTTTAAAATTAATCTGCTGAAGTTGTTGAACTGATGGTCGTCAATTTGTCTGAGGCGAATCGGAAGCAGGGATTTGGGAAGAACTTGCTCCTCTAGACAATTAGTAAGAAACTTTCGTCGGATACGATTTGCATGCCCCTTCATTAATGTAGAAGAAAACACGGACACAAACGGAGACAAGAGAGGGAACAGCAAGCCGAAGGAACGCGTGGTGTTCATTATATGAAAATTATTTCACGAAAGTAACACGTGAAAAATATTTATGATGAATAAAACCACGAAGGAAAGGAAACACAGATGGTGCTCAAGCGCTTTCGTCTAATGACATCCTCAGGAACACTGAAGTTCATAAAGAATTACAGCCTATATATAGGTTACAGAAAGAGAAAAAAAAAAAATATATATATATACAATAAACGGAGAAACGAAATTAAAGGATTGTGGAAGGGGGCACACAAATTTACAAGGAAAAACTATCGATTTTTAGCACAAGATTAAGATTTGTTTCCAAACAATGTTATAGATAAAAAAAAAATAAAAAAAAATAAAATAAAATAAAAATAAAATATATATATACAAATTTATACTGGAAATCTGCCCAAGTTTTAGCACTCTGCTCTTTTTGTATATAAAAATTGAACAATTATCGATTTTTAGCACAAGATTAAAAGATTTGTTTCCAAACAATGTTATAGATAAAAAAAATATATATATACAAATTTATACTGGAAATCTGCCCGGGTTTTAGCACTCTGCCCTATTTTTTGTATATAAAAATTGAAAAATAAAAGTTATTAGGGTCGCACACAAATTTTACCAAAGATTTAGCGTTCTACCTTTCTTATCTAAATCTGTTCTGAAGGAATTCAAAACAACAGGATCGAGTTGAAAAAGACCTTTGCTTATGTTGAAGTTATTTGTTAGTTGGATAATGGCAGACTCAAGAATATTTCTATTAACAATGTTGCTAGAGTGGAATAAAACTGAAGCATTATTCCAATCAATACAGTGGGATAACTCTGACAAATGGACAAAAAGGGCACTGGACAATTGTCCTGTTCTAACGGAATATTGATGCTGTTTTATACGTGTGTGCAAATCCTTTCCCGTCGGACTTTTGTAAAAGGAATCACATTGTTTACAACCAATTTTATAGATAATGCCTGAATTATTGGTAGTGCTATTTTTTACTATGATATTTTTCACAATATTGTTATATGAAAATACTACATTAATATCCAAAAGTTTAAATACATTAGCAATGCCTAAAAAGCCCGGGAAAAATGGAAGTACTAAAATATTTTTTGACAAAGTACGAGTGTTATTATTGACGCGATAGAAAGTTCGTTTTGCCTTGTTGAGACAAGATTCCATAAACGCAGATGGATAACACAGATCACTTCCAATACCGTTGATTTTTTCTAATTTGGCATCGATATTCCGGACTGGCGATCCTAAGGGCGCGGAGAAAAATTGAAGAAAAAATGTCCTTCTTAGTGGGGGTGTCATGTCCCGAGTAAAAGTGTACGTAGGACAAATTGTTTTTTTTTTTCCGATAGACACTAAACTTAAAACCTGGGTTTTCCCTATGTACACGCACATCCAAAAATGGGATTGAATTGTCTTGTTCCACTTCTAAAGTAAATTTAATAGAGGGGACTTGATCATTTAACTGAAGGAGGAAGTTATCCAGGTCACGATTCATGGGCCAGATACACAAAATATCGTCGACGTACCGCAACCAAGGGATGCCAACCCCCAGGATTCTCGGAGTGTAAGTAATTTCGAAAAACTCCATATAAATATTGGAGAGGAGGGGCGACAAGGGGTTGCCCATGGCCATCCCAAAAACTTGTTGATAATACTCGTTATTGAAAGTGAATTTACAGTCTTTGATGCAAAGCTTAATAAGTTCCAAAACAATGTGTGAAGGTAGTGGCAGGTCATACTTATGTAATTCTTGGGAGAGAAAGTCAAGCATATCGTCAATCGGCACTTTTCTAAACAATGAACAAACGTCAAAACTGATCAATCTATCGTTAGTTTCAGTACGTGCATTATTCAATTTTTCATTAAGATCCATGGAATTTTTTACATGTGAATCAGAGATAGTTCCAAGAATGGGGGACAAGACTTTGACAAGCCATTTGGAGAGTTTATAAGTAATAGAGCCCACCGAGCTAATAATAGGGCGCA
This sequence comes from Bathynomus jamesi, assembly GCA_023014485.1. Lineage (NCBI taxonomy): Eukaryota > Metazoa > Arthropoda > Malacostraca > Isopoda > Cirolanidae > Bathynomus > Bathynomus jamesi. The sequence goes on from JAJOZX010000001.1 coordinate 47,979, forward strand.
TAGGGTTGCCAGGTTTGTGGGTTTTAATGAGACCGTAAAGGTAGGGCAGAGAAGGTGAAGTGGACATGAAAAGCGGAATTAAGTCCTTATTGAGAATGCGTTTCAAGCCGCTATTAAATGATTTGATGACGTCTTCCTGCGGGTTCTTACTAAGTTTGCTGTATGTGGCGGGGTCCTGGAGAAGCTCGTTCATCTTTTTGATGTAGTCCACTTTGTCCATAATAACTATGGTGTTAGCCTTGTCTGCTTTAGTAATATGGAGCTCCCCATCTTTTTTCAATTGTGAGAGGCTATTGCGAAAACGTTTAGGAAAGTTATCTTCGTAATTACTATTCGCCGCACTATAAACGAGGCCTTTAACTATGTTAAACAAATACTGAGGGAGATTACACTGTTTTTCAAAACAAGCGAGACTGTAACACATTTGTAAAGCCGAAGGTTTTTTAACAATAAAAAAGGACATACCATATCCAAGGGCACTTTTTGCATCGTCACTAATGTTTTCGAAGAAAGGTTCAAAACACACTTTGAGCTTGCTTTTTTACTCCACTGACTATTTCGAATAAGACTTTTAATTTTTCGATCCAAAATGTTACGAAGTGAAGAAGTTCTCCGACGCAACTCGTTGTAAATTTCATCAAACAAAGTTTGGATCCACGGTTGGGGAATAACGGTCACAAAATTATGTTTCGCGATTTTTAAATTTTTGAAGGCGGACCACTCATTTTGTCTGGTGAATTCAATATGTTTCTTTAAAATTAATCTGCTGAAGTTGTTGAACTGATGGTCGTCAATTTGTCTGAGGCGAATCGGAAGCAGGGATTTGGGAAGAACTTGCTCCTCTAGACAATTAGTAAGAAACTTTCGTCGGATACGATTTGCATGCCCCTTCATTAATGTAGAAGAAAACACGGACACAAACGGAGACAAGAGAGGGAACAGCAAGCCGAAGGAACGCGTGGTGTTCATTATATGAAAATTATTTCACGAAAGTAACACGTGAAAAATATTTATGATGAATAAAACCACGAAGGAAAGGAAACACAGATGGTGCTCAAGCGCTTTCGTCTAATGACATCCTCAGGAACACTGAAGTTCATAAAGAATTACAGCCTAATATAGTTACAGAAAGAGAAAAAAAAAATATATATATATACAATAAACGGAGAAACGAAATTAAAGGATTGTGGAAGGGGGCACACAAATTTACAAGGAAAAACTATCGATTTTTAGCACAAGATTAAGATTTGTTTCCAAACAATGTTATAGATAAAAAAAAAAATAAAAAAAATAAAATAAAATAAATAAAAATATATATATACAAATTTATACTGGAAATCTGCCCAAGTTTTAGCACTCTGCTCTTTTTGTATATAAAAATTGAACAATTATCGATTTTAGCACAAGATTAAAAGATTTGTTTCCAAACAATGTTATAGATAAAAAAATATATATATATACAATTTATACTGGAAATCTGCCCGGTTTTAGCACTCTGCCCTATTTTTTGTATATAAAAATTGAAAAATAAAAGTTATTAGGGTCGCACACAAATTTTACCAAGATTTAGCGTTCTACCCTTTCTTATCTAAATCTGTTCTGAAGAATTCAAAACAACAGGATCGAGTTGAAAAGACCTTTGCTTATGTTGAAGTTATTTGTTAGTTGGATAATGGCAGACTCAAGAATATTTTCTATTAACAATGTTGCTAGAGTGGAATAAAACTGAAGCATTATTCCAATCAATACAGTGGGATAACTCTGACAAATGGACAAAAAGGGCACTGGACAATTGTCCTGTTCTAACGGAATATGATGCTGTTTTATACGTGTGTGCAAATCCTTTCCCGTCGGACTTTTGTAAAGGAATCACATTGTTTACAACCAATTTTATAGATAATGCCTGAATTATTGGTAGTGCTATTTTTTACTATGATATTTTTCACAATTTGTTATATGAAAATACTACATTAATATCCAAAAGTTTAAATACATTAGCAATGCCTAAAAAGCCCGGGAAAAATGGAAGTACTAAATATTTTTTGACAAAGTACGAGTGTTATTATTGACGCGATAGAAAGTTCGTTTTGCCTTGTTGAGACAAGATTCCATAAACGCAGATGGATAACACAGATCACTTCCAATACCGTTGATTTTTCTAATTTGGCATCGATGTATTCCGGACTGGCGATCCTAAGGCGCGGAGAAAATTGAAGAAAAAATGTCCTTCTTAGTGGGGTGTCATGTCCCGAGTAAAAGTGTACGTAGGACAAATTGTTTTTTTTTTCCGATAGACACTAAACTAAAACCTGGGTTTCCCTATGTACACGCACATCCAAAAATGGGATTGAATTGTCTTGTTCCACTTCTAAAGTAAATTTAATAGAGGGGACTTGATCATTAACTGAAGGAGGAAGTTATCCAGGTCACGATTCATGGGCAGATACACAAAATATCGTCGACGTACCGCAACCAAGGGATGCCAACCCCCAGGATTCTCGGAGTGTAAGTAATTTCGAAAAACTCCATATAAATATTGGAGAGGAGGGCGACAAGGGGTTGCCCATGGCCATCCCAAAAACTTGTTGATAATACTCGTTATTGAAAGTGAATTTACAGTCTTTGATGCAAAGCTTAATAAGTTCCAAAAACAATGTGTGAAGGTAGTGGCAGGTCATACTTATGTAACTTGGAGAGAAAGTCAAGCATATCGTCAATCGGCACTTTCTAAACAATGAACAAACGTCAAAATGATCAATCTATCGTTAGTTTCAGTACGTGCATTATTCAATTTTTCATTAAGATCCATGGAATTTTTTACATGTGAATCAGAGATAGTTCCAAGAATGGGGGACAAGACTTTGACAAGCCATTTGGAGAGTTTATAAGTAATAGAGCCCACCGAGCTAATAATAGGGCGCATAGGGTTGCCAGGTTTGTGGGTTTTAATGAGACCGTAAAGGTAGGGCAGAGAAGGTGAAGTGGACATGAAAAGCGGAATTAAGTCCTTATTGAGAATGCGTTTCAAGCCGCTATTAAATGATTTGATGACGTCTTCCTGCGGGTTCTTACTAAGTTTGCTGTATGTGGCGGGGTCCTGGAGAAGCTCGTTCATCTTTCTGATGTAGTCCACTTTGTCCATAATAACTATGGTGTTAGCCTTGTCTGCTTTAGTATATGGAGCTCCCCATCTTTTTTCAATGTGAGAGGCTATTGCGAAAACGTTTAGGAAAGTTATCTTCGTAATTACTATTCGCCGCACTATAAACGAGGCCAAACTATGTTAAACAAAATACTGAGGGAGATTACACTGTTTTTCAAAACAAGCGAGACTGTAACACATTTGTAAAGCCGAAGGTTTTTAACAATAAAAAAGGACATACCATATCCAAGGGCACTTTTGCATCGTCACTAATGTTTTTCGAAGAAAGGTTCAAAACACACTTGAGCTTGCTTTTTTACTCCACTGACTATTTCGAATAAGACTTTAATTTTTCGATCCAAAATGTTACGAAGTGAAGAAGTTCTCCGACGCAACTCGTTGTAAATTTCATCAAACAAAGTTTGGATCCACGGTTGGGGAATAACGGTCACAAAATTATGTTCGCGATTTTTAAATTTTTGAAGGCGGACCACTCATTTTGTCTGGTGACTTCAATATGTTTCTTTAAAATTAATCTGCTGAAGTTGTTGAAACTGATGGTCGTCAATTTGTCTGAGGCGAATCGGAAGCAGGGATTTGGGAAGAACTTGCTCCTCTAGACAATTAGTAAGAAACTTTCGTCGGATACGATTTGCATGCCCCTTCATTAATGTAGAAGAAAACACGGACAGAAACGGAGACAAGAGAGGGAACAGCAAGCCGAAGGAACGCGTGGTGTCATTATATGAAAATATTTCACGAAAGTAACACGTGAAAAATATTTATGATGAATAAAACCACGAAGGAAAGGAAAACACAGATGGTGCTCAAGCGCTTTCGTCTAATGACATCCTCAGGAACACTGAAGTTCATAAAGAATACAGCCTATATATAGGTTACAAACAGAAAGAGAAAAAAAAAATATATAATATACAATAAACGGAGAAACGAAATTAAAGGATTGTGGAAGGGGGCACACAAAATTTACAAGGAAAAACTATCGATTTTTAGCACAAGATTAAGATTTGTTTCCAAACAATGTTATAGATAAAAAAAAAAATAAAAAAAATAAATAAATAAAAATAAATATATATACAAATTATACTGGAAATCTGCCCAAGTTTTAGCACTCTGCTCTTTTGTATATAAAAATTGAACAATTATCGATTTTTAGCACAAGATTAAAAGATTGTTTCCAAACAATGTTATAGATAAAAAAAATATATATATATACAAATTATACTGAAATCTGCCCGGGTTTTAGCACTCTGCCCTATTTTTTGTATATAAAAATTGAAAAATAAAAGTTATTAGGGTCGCACCACAAATTTTACCAAAGATTTAGCGTTCTACTCTTCTTATCTAAATCTGTCTGAAGGAATTCAAAACAACAGGATCGAGTTGAAAAAGACCTTTGCTTATGTTGAAGTTATTTGTTAGTTGGATAATGGCAGACTCAAGAATATTTCTATTAACAATGTTGCTAGAGTGGAATAAAACTGAAGCATTATTCCAATCAATACAGTGGGATAACTCTGGACAAATGGACAAAAAGGGCACTGGACAATTGTCCTGTTCTAACGGAATATTGATGCTGTTTTATACGTGTGTGCAAATCCTTTCCCTCGGACTTTTGTAAAAGGAATCACATTGTTTACAACCAATTTTATAGATAATGCCTGAAATTATTGGTAGTGCTATTTTTTACTATGATATTTTTTCACAATATTGTTTATATGAAAAATACTACATTAATATCCAAAGTTTAAATACATTAGCAATGCCTAAAAAGCCCGGGAAAAATGGAAGTACTAAATATTTTTTGACAAAGTACGAGTGTTATTATTGACGCGATAGAAAGTTCGTTTTGCCTTGTTGAGACAAGATTCCATAAACGCAGATGGATAACACAGATCACTTCCAATACCGTTGATTTTTTCTAATTTGGCATCGATGTATTCCGACTGGCGATCCTAAGGGCGGCGAGAAAAAATTGAAGAAAAAATGTCCTTCTTAGTGGGGGTGTCATGTCCCAGTAAAAGTGTACGTAGGACAAATTGTTTTTTTTTTTCCGATAGACACTAAACTTAAAACCTGGGTTTTCCCTATGTACACGCACATCCAAAAATGGATTGAATTGTTTGTTCCACTTCTAAGTAAATTTAATAGAGGGGACTTGATCATTTACTGAAGGAGGAAGTTATCCAGGTCACGATTCATGGGCCAGATACACAAATATCGTCGACGTACCGCAACCAAGGATGCCAACCCCCAGGATTCTCGGAGTGTAAGTAATTTCGAAAAACTCCATATAAATATTGGAGAGGAGGGCGACAAGGGGTTGCCCATGGCCATCCCAAAAACTTGTTGATAATACTCGTTATTGAAAGTGAATTTACAGTCTTTGATGCAAAGCTTAATAAGTTCCAAAACAATGTGTGAAGGTAGTGGCAGGTCATACTTATGTAATTCTTGGGAGAGAAAGTCAAGCATATCGTCAATCGGGCACTTTTCTTAAACAATGACAACGTCAAAACTGATCAATCTATCGTTAGTTTCAGTACGTGCATTATTCAATTTTTCATTAAGATCCATGGAATTTTTTACATGTGAATCAGAGATAGTTCCAAGGAATGGGGGACAAACTTTGACAAGCCATTTGGAGAGTTTATAAGTAATAGAGCCCACCGCGCTAATAATAGGGGCGCATAGGGTTGCCAGTTTGTGGGTTTTTAATGAGACCGTAAAGGTAGGCAGAGAAGGTGAAGTGGACATGAAAAGCGAATTAAGTCCTTATTGAGAATGCGTTTCAAGCCGCTATTAAATGATTGATGACGTCTTCCTGCGGGTTCTTACTAAGTTTGCTGTATGTGGCGGGTCCTGGAGAAGCTCGTTCATCTTTTGATGTAGTCCTTTGTCCATAATAACTTGGTGGTTAGCCTTGTCTGCTTTAGTAATATGGAGCTCCCATCTTTTTTCAATTGTGAGAGGCTATTGCGAAAACGTTTAGGAAGTTATCTTCGTAATTACTATTCGCCGCACTATAACGAGGCCTTTAACTATGTTAAACAAATACTGAGGGAGATTACACTGTTTTTCAAAACAAGCGAGACTGTAACACATTTGTAAAGCCGAAGGGTTTTTACAATAAAAAAGGACATACCATATCAAGGGCACTTTTTGCATCGTCACTAATGTTTTTCGAAGAAAGTTCAAACCACTTTGAGCTTGCTTTTTTACTCCACTGACTATTTCGAATAAGACTTTTTAATTTTTTCGATCCAAAATGATACGAAGTGAAGAAGTTCTCCGACGCAACTCGTTGTAATTTCATCAAACAAAGTTGGAGATCCACGGTTGGGAATAAAGGTCACAAAATTATGTTTCGCGATTTTTAAATTTTTGAAGGCGGGGACCACTCATTTTGTCTGGTGACTTCAATATGTTTCTTTAAAATTAATCTGCTGAAGTTGTTGAAACTGATGGTCGTCAATTTGTCTGAGGCGAATCGGAAGCAGGGATTTGGGAAGAACTTGCTCCTCTAGACAATTAGTAAAAGAACTTTGTCGGATCGATTTGCATGCCCCTTCATTAATGTAGAAGAAAACACGGACAGAAACGGAGACAAGAGAGGGAACAGCAAGCCGAAGGAACGCGTGGTGTTCATTATATGAAAATTATTTCACGAAAGTACACGTGAAAATATTTATGATGAATAAAACCACGAAGGAAAGGAAACACAGATGGTGCTCAAGCGCTTTCGTCTAATGAATCCTCAGGAACACTGAAGTTCATAAAATTACAGCCTATATATAGGTACAGAAAGAGAAAAAAAAAAATATATATATATATACAATAAACGGAGAAACGAAATAAAGGATTGTGGGGGGGCACACAAATTTATAAGGAAAAACTATCGATTTTTAGCACAAGATTAAGATTTGTTTCCAAACAATGTTATAGATAAAAAAAATAAAAAAAAATAAAATAAAATAAAAATAAAATATATATATACAAATTTATACTGGAAATCTGCCCAAGTTTTAGCACTCTGCTCTTTTTGTATATAAAAATTGAACAATTATCGATTTTTAGCACAAGATTAAAAGATTTGTTTCCAAACAATGTTATAGATAAAAAAAATATATATATATACAAATTTATACTGGAAATCTGCCCGGGTTTTAGCACTCTGCCCTATTTTTTGTATATAAAAATTGAAAAATAAAAGTTATTAGGGTGGCATACAAATTTTACCAAAGATTTAGCGTTCTACCTTTCTTATCTAAATCTGTTCTGAAGGAATTCAAAACAACAGGATCGAGTTGAAAAAGACCTTTGCTTATGTTGAAGTTATTTGTTAGTTGGATAATGGCAGACTCAAGAATATTTCTATTAACAATGTTGCTAGAGTGGAATAAAACTGAAGCATTATTCCAATCAATACAGTGGGATAACTCTGACAAATGGACAAAAAGGGCACTGGACAATTGTCCTGTTCTAACGGAATATTGATGCTGTTTTATACGTGTGTGCAAATCCTTTCCCGTCTGACCTATGTAAAAGGAATCACATTGTTTACAACCAATTTTATAGATAATGCCTGAATTATTGGTAGGGCTATTTTTTACTATGATATTTTTCACAATATTGTTATATGAAAATACTACATTAATATCCAAAAGTTTAAATACATTAGCAATGCCTAAAAAGCCCGGGAAAAATGGAAGTACTAAAAATTTTTTGACAAAGTACGAGTGTTATTATTGACGCGATAGAAAGTTCGTTTTGCCTTGTTGAGACAAGATTCCATAAACGCAGATGGATAACACAGATCACTTCCAATACCGTTGATTTTTTCTAATTGGCATCGATGTATTCCGGACTGGCGATCCTAAGGGCGCGGAGAAAAATTGAAGAAAAAATGGCCTTCTTAGTGGGGGTGTCATGTCCCGAGTAAAAGTGTACGTAGGACAAATTTTTTTTTTTTCCGATAGATACTAAACTTAAAACCTGGGCTTTCCCTATGTACACGCACATCCAAAAATGGGATTGAATTGTCTTGTTCCACTTCTAAAGTAAACTTAATAGAGGGGACTTGATCATTTAACTGAAGGAGGAAGTTATCCAGGTCACGATTCATGGGCCAGATACACAAAATATCGTCGACGTACCGCAACCAAGGGATGCCAACCCTCAGGATTCTCGGAATGTAAGTAATTTCGAAAAACTCCATATAAATATTGGAGAGGAGGGGCGACAAGGGGTTGCCCATGGCCATCCCAAAAACTTGTTGATAATACTCGTTATTGAAAGTGAATTTACAGTCTTTGATGCAAAGCTTAATAAGTTCCAAAACAATGTGTGAAGGTAGTGGCAGGTCATACTTATGTAATTCTTGGGAGAGAAAGTCAAGCATATCGTCAATCGGCACTTTTCTAAACAATGAACAAACGTCAAAACTGATCAATCTATCGTTAGTTTCAGTACGTGCATTATTCAATTTTTCAGTAAGATCCATGGAATTTTTTACATGTGAATCAGAGATAGTTCCAAGAATGGGGGACAAGACTTTGACAAGCCATTTGGAGAGTTTATAAGTAATAGAGCCCACCGAGCTAATAATAGGGCGCATAGGGTTGCCAGGTTTGTGGGTTTTAATGAGACCGTAAAGGTAGGGCAGAGAAGGTGAAGTGGACATGAAAAGCGGAATTAAGTCCTTATGATCTTTGAGAATGCGTTTCAAGCCGCTATTAAATGATTTGATGACGTCATCCTGCGGGTTCTTCCTAAGTTTGCTGTATGTGGCGGGGTCCTGGAGAAGCTCGTTCATCTTTCTGATGTAGTCCACTTTGTCCATAATAACTATGGTGTTAGCCTTGTCTGCTTTAGTAATATGGAGCTCCCCATCTTTTTTCAATTGTGAGAGGCTATTGCGAAAACGTTTAGGAAAGTTATCTTCGTAATTACTATTCGCCGCACTATAAACGAGGCCTTTAACTATGTTAAACAAATACTGAGGGAGATTACACTGTTTTTCAAAACAAGCGAGACTGTAACACATTTGTAAAGCCGAAGGTTTTTTAACAATAAAAAAGGACATACCATATCCAAGGGCACTTTTTGCATCGTCACTAATGTTTTTCGAAGAAAGGTTCAAAACACACTTTGAGCTTGCTTTTTTACTCCACTGACTATTTCGAATAAGACTTTTAATTTTTCGATCCAAAATGTTACGAAGTGAAGAAGTTCTCCGACGCAACTCGTTGTAAATTTCATCAAACAAAGTTTGGATCCACGGTTGGGGAATAACGGTCACAAAATTATGTTTCGCGATTTAAATTTTTGAAGGCGGACCACTCATTTTGTCTGGTGACTTCAATATGTTTCTTTAAAATTAATCTGCTGAAGTTGTTGAACGGATGGTCGTCAATTTGTCTGAGGCGAATCGGAAGCAGGGATTTGGGAAGAACTTGCTCCTCTAGACAATTAGTAAGAAACTTTCGTCGGATACGATTTGCATGCCCCTTCATTAATGTAGAAGAAAACACGGACACAAACGGAGACAAGAGAGGGAACAGCAAGCCGAAGGAACGCGTGGTGTTCATTATATGAAAATTATTTCACGAAAGTAACACGTGAAAAATATTTATGATGAATAAAACCACGAAGGAAAGGAAACACAGATGGTGCTCAAGCGCTTTCGTCTAATGACATCCTCAGGAACACTGAAGTCATAAAGAATTACAGCCTATATATAGGTTACAGAAAGAGAAAAAAAAAAAATATATATATATACAATAAACGGAGAAACGAAATTAAAGGATTGTGGAAGGGGGCACACAAATTTACAAGGAAAAACTATCGATTTTTAGCACAAGATTAAGATTTGTTTCCAAACAATGTTATAGATAAAAAAAAAATAAAAAAAATAAAATAATAAAAATAAAATATATATATACAAATTTATACTGGAAATCTGCCCAAGTTTTAGCACTCTGCTCTTTTTGTATATAAAAATTGAACAATTATCGATTTTTAGCACAAGATTAAAAGATTTGTTTCCAAACAATGTTATAGATAAAAAAATATATATATATACAAATTTATACTGGAAATCTGCCCGGGTTTTAGCACTCTGCCCTATTTTTTGTATATAAAAATTGAAAAATAAAAGTTATTAGGGTCGCACACAAATTTTACCAAAGATTTAGCGTTCTACCTTTCTTATCTAAATCTGTTCTGAAGGAATTCAAAACAACAGGATCGAGTTGAAAAAGACCTTTGCTTATGTTGAAGTTATTTGTTAGTTGGATAATGGCAGACTCAAGAATATTTCTATTAACAATGTTGCTAGAGTGGAATAAAACTGAAGCATTATTCCAATCAATACAGTGGGATAACTCTGACAAATGGACAAAAAGGGCACTGGACAATTGTCCTGTTCTAACGGAATATTGATGCTGTTTTATACGTGTGTGCAAATCCTTTCCCGTCGGACTTGTAAAAGGAATCACATTGTTTACAACCAATTTTATAGATAATGCCTGAATTATTGGTAGTGCTATTTTTTACTATGATATTTTTCACAATATTGTTATATGAAAATACTACATTAATATCCAAAAGTTTAAATACATTAGCAATGCCTAAAAAGCCCGGGAAAAATGGAAGTACTAAAACATTTTTTGACAAAGTACGAGTGTTATTATTGACGCGATAGAAAGTTCGTTTTGCCTTGTTGAGACAAGATTCCATAAACGCAGATGGATAACACAGATCACTTCCAATACCGTTGATTTTTTCTAATTTGGCATCGATGTATTCCGGACTGGCGATCCTAAGGGCGCGGAGAAAAATTGAAGAAAAAATGTCCTTCTTAGTGGGGGTGTCATGTCCCGAGTAAAAGTGTACGTAGGACAAATTGTTTTTTTTTTCCGATAGATACTAAACTTAAAACCTGGGTTTCCCTATGTACACGCACATCCAAAAATGGGATTGAATTGTCTTGTTCCACTTCTAAAGTAAATTTAATAGAGGGGACTTGATCATTTAACTGAAGGAGGAAGTTATCCAGGTCACGATTCATGGGCCAGATACACAAAATATCGTCGACGTACCGCAACCAAGGGATGCCAACCCTCAGGATTCTCGGAATGTAAGTAATTTCGAAAAACTCCATATAAATATTGGAGAGGAGGGGCGACAAGGGGTTGCCCATGGCCATCCCAAAAACTTGTTGATAATACTCGTTATTGAAAGTGAATTTACAGTCTTTGATGCAAAGCTTAATAAGTTCCAAAACAATGTGTGAAGGTAGTGGCAGGTCATACTTATGTAATTCTTGGGAGAGAAAGTCAAGCATATCGTCAATCGGCACTTTTGTAAACAATGAACAAACGTCAAAACTGATCAATCTATCGTTAGTTTCAGTACGTGCATTATTCAATTTTTCAGTAAGATCCATGGAATTTTTTACATGTGAATCAGAGATAGTTCCAAGAATGGGGGACAAGACTTTGACAAGCCATTTGGAGAGTTTATAAGTAATAGAGCCCACCGAGCTAATAATAGGGCGCATAGGGTTGCCAGGTTTGTGGGTTTTAATGAGACCGTAAAGGTAGGGCAGAGAAGGTGAAGTGGACATGAAAAGCGGAATTAAGTCCTTATGATCTTTGAGAATGCGTTTCAAGCCGCTATTAAATGATTTGATGACGTCATCCTGCGGGTTCTTACTAAGTTTGCTGTATGTGGCGGGGTCCTGGAGAAGCTCGTTCATCTTTCTGATGTAGTCCACTTTGTCCATAATAACTATGGTGTTAGCCTTGTCTGCTTTAGTAATATGGAGCTCCCCATCTTTTTTCAATTGTGAGAGGCTATTGCGAAAACGTTTAGGAAAGTTATCTTCGTAATTACTATTCGCCGCACTATAAACGAGGCCTTTAACTATGTTAAACAAATACTGAGGGAGATTACACTGTTTTTCAAAACAAGCGAGACTGTAACACATTTGTAAAGCCGAAGGTTTTTTAACAATAAAAAAGGACATACCATATCCAAGGGCACTTTTTGCATCGTCACTAATGTTTTTCGAAGAAAGGTTCAAAACACACTTTGAGCTTGCTTTTTTACTCCACTGACTATTTCGAATAAGACTTTTAATTTTTCGATCCAAAATGTTACGAAGTGAAGAAGTTCTCCGACGCAACTCGTTGTAAATTTCATCAAACAAAGTTTGGATCCACGGTTGGGGAATAACGGTCACAAAATTATGTTTCGCGATTTTTAAATTTTTGAAGGCGGACCACTCATTTTGTCTGGTGACTTCAATATGTTTCTTTAAAATTAATCTGCTGAAGTTGTTGAACTGATGGTCGTCAATTTGTCTGAGGCGAATCGGAAGCAGGGATTTGGGAAGAACTTGCTCCTCTAGACAATTAGTAAGAAACTTTCGTCGGATACGATTGCATGCCCCTTCATTAATGTAGAAGAAAACACGGACACAAACGGAGACAAGAGAGGGAACAGCAAGCCGAAGGAACGCGTGGTGTTCATTATATGAAAATTATTTCACGAAAGTAACACGTGAAAAATATTTATGATGAATAAAACCACGAAGGAAAGGAAACACAGATGGTGCTCAAGCGCTTTCGTCTAATGACATCCTCAGGAACACTGAAGTTCATAAAGAATTACAGCCTATATATAGGTTACAGAAAGAGAAAAAAAAAAATATATATATATATACAATAAACGGAGAAACGAAATTAAAGGATTGTGGAAGGGGGCACACAAATTTACAAGGAAAAACTATCGATTTTTAGCACAAGATTAAGATTTGTTTCCAAACAATGTTATAGATAAAAAAAAAAATAAAAAAAAATAAAATAAAATAAAAATAAAATATATATATACAAATTTATACTGGAAATCTGCCCAAGTTTTAGCACTCTGCTCTTTTTGTATATAAAAATTGAACAATTATCGATTTTTAGCACAAGATTAAAAGATTTGTTTCCAAACAATGTTATAGAAAAAAAATATATATATATACAAATTTATACTGGAAATCTGCCCGGGTTTTAGCACTCTGCCCTATTTTTTGTATATAAAAATTGAAAAATAAAAGTTATTAGGGTCGCACACAAATTTTACCAAAGATTTAGCGTTCTACCTTTCTTATCTAAATCTGTTCTGAAGGAATTCAAAACAACAGGATCGAGTTGAAAAAGACCTTTGCTTATGTTGAAGTTATTTGTTAGTTGGATAATGGCAGACTCAAGAATATTTCTATTAACAATGTTGCTAGAGTGGAATAAAACTGAAGCATTATTCCAATCAATACAGTGGGATAACTCTGACAAATGGACAAAAAGGGCACTGGACAATTGTCCTGTTCTAACGGAATATTGATGCTGTTTTATACGTGTGTGCAAATCCTTTCCCGTCGGACTTGTAAAAGGAATCACATTGTTTACAACCAATTTTATAGATAATGCCTGAATTATTGGTAGTGCTATTTTTTACTATGATATTTTTCACAATATTGTTATATGAAAATACTACATTAATATCCAAAAGTTTAAATACATTAGCAATGCCTAAAAAGCCCGGGAAAAATGGAAGTACTAAAATATTTTTTGACAAAGTACGAGTGTTATTATTGACGCGATAGAAAGTTCGTTTTGCCTTGTTGAGACAAGATTCCATAAACGCAGATGGATAACACAGATCACTTCCAATACCGTTGATTTTTTCTAATTTGGCATCGATGTATTCCGGACTGGCGATCCTAAGGGCGCGGAGAAAATTGAAGAAAAAATGTCCTTCTTAGGGGGTGTCATGTCCCGAGTAAAAGTGTACGTAGGACAAATTGTTTGTTTTTTTCCGATAGATACTAAACTTAAAACCTGGGTTTTCCCTATGTACACGCACATCCAAAAATGGGATTGAATTGTCTTGTTCCACTTCTAAAGTAAATTTAATAGAGGGGACTTGATCATTTAACTGAAGGAGGAAGTTATCCAGGTCACGATTCATGGGCCAGATACACAAAATATCGTCGACGTACCGCAACCAAGGGATGCCAACCCCAGGATTCTCGGAATGTAAGTAATTTCGAAAAACTCCATATAAATATTGGAGAGGAGGGGCGACAAGGGGTTGCCCATGGCCATCCCAAAAACTTGTTGATAATACTCGTTATTGAAAGTGAATTTACAGTCTTTGATGCAAAGCTTAATAAGTTCCAAAACAATGTGTGAAGGTAGTGGCAGGTCATACTTATGTAATTCTTGGGAGAGAAAGTCAAGCATATCGTCAATCGGCACTTTTCTAAACAATGAACAAACGTCAAAACTGATCAATCTATCGTTAGTTTCAGTACGTGCATTATTCAATTTTTCAGTAAGATCCATGGAATTTTTTACATGTGAATCAGAGATAGTTCCAAGAATGGGGACAAGACTTTGACAAGCCATTTGGAGAGTTTATAAGTAATAGAGCCCACCGAGCTAATAATAGGGCGCATAGGGTTGCCAGGTTTGTGGGTTTTAATGAGACCGTAAAGGTAGGGCAGAGAAGGTGAAGTGGACATGAAAAGCGGAATTAAGTCCTTATGATCTTTGAGAATGCGTTTCAAGCCGCTATTAAATGATTTGATGACGTCATCCTGCGGGTTCTTACTAAGTTTGCTGTATGTGGCGGGGTCCTGGAGAAGCTCGTTCATCTTTCTGATGTAGTCCACTTTGTCCATAATAACTATGGTGTTAGCCTTGTCTGCTTTAGTAATATGGAGCTCCCCATCTTTTTTCAATTGTGAGAGGCTATTGCGAAAACGTTTAGGAAAGTTATCTTCGTAATTACTATTCGCCGCACTATAAACGAGGCCTTTAACTATGTTAAACAAATACTGAGGGAGATTACACTGTTTTTCAAAACAAGCGAGACTGTAACACATTTGTAAAGCCGAAGGTTTTTTAACAATAAAAAAGGACATACCATATCCAAGGGCACTTTTTGCATCGTCACTAATGTTTTTCGAAGAAAGGTTCAAAACACACTTTGAGCTTGCTTTTTTACTCCACTGACTATTTCGAATAAGACTTAATTTTTCGATCCAAAATGTTACGAAGTGAAGAAGTTCTCCGACGCAACTCGTTGTAAATTTCATCAAACAAAGTTTGGATCCACGGTTGGGGAATAACGGTCACAAAATTATGTTTCGCGATTTTTAAATTTTTGAAGGCGGACCACTCATTTTGTCTGGTGACTTCAATATGTTTCTTTAAAATTAATCTGCTGAAGTTGTTGAACTGATGGTCGTCAATTTGTCTGAGGCGAATCGGAAGCAGGGATTTGGGAAGAACTTGCTCCTCTAGACAATTAGTAAGAAACTTTCGTCGGATACGATTTGCATGCCCCTTCATTAATGTAGAAGAAAACACGGACACAAACGGAGACAAGAGAGGGAACAGCAAGCCGAAGGAACGCGTGGTGTTCATTATATGAAAATTATTTCACGAAAGTAACACGTGAAAAATATTTATGATGAATAAAACCACGAAGGAAAGGAAACACAGATGGTGCTCAAGCGCTTTCGTCTAATGACATCCTCAGGAACACTGAAGTTCATAAAGAATTACAGCCTATATATAGGTTACAGAAAGAGAAAAAAAAAAATAATATATATATATACAATAAACGGAGAAACGAAATTAAAGGATTGTGGAAGGGGGCACACAAATTTACAAGGAAAAACTATCGATTTTTAGCACAAGATTAAGATTTGTTTCCAAACAATGTTATAGATAAAAAAAAATAAAAAAAATAAAATAAAATAAAAATAAAATATATATATACAAATTTATACTGGAAATCTGCCCAAGTTTTAGCACTCTGCTCTTTTTGTATATAAAAATTGAACAATTATCGATTTTTAGCACAAGATTAAAAGATTTGTTTCCAAACAATGTTATAGATAAAAAAATATATATATATACAAATTTATACTGGAAATCTGCCCGGGTTTTAGCACTCTGCCCTATTTTTTGTATATAAAAATTGAAAAATAAAAGTTATTAGGGTCGCACACAAATTTTACCAAAGATTTAGCGTTCTACCTTTCTTATCTAAATCTGTTCTGAAGGAATTCAAAACAACAGGATCGAGTTGAAAAAGACCTTTGCTTATGTTGAAGTTATTTGTTAGTTGGATAATGGCAGACTCAAGAATATTTCTATTAACAATGTTGCTAGAGTGGAATAAAACTGAAGCATTATTCCAATCAATACAGTGGGATAACTCTGACAAATGGACAAAAAGGGCACTGGACAATTGTCCTGTTCTAACGGAATATTGATGCTGTTTTATACGTGTGTGCAAATCCTTTCCCGTCGGACCTATGTAAAAGGAATCACATTGTTTACAACCAATTTTATAGATAATGCCTGAATTATTGGTAGTGCTATTTTTTACTATGATATTTTTCACAATATTGTTATATGAAAATACTACATTAATATCCAAAAGTTTAAATACATTAGCAATGCCTAAAAAGCCCGGGAAAAATGGAAGTACTAAAACATTTTTTGACAAAGTACGAGTGTTATTATTGACGCGATAGAAAGTTCGTTTTGCCTTGTTGAGACAAGATTCCATAAACGCAGATGGATAACACAGATCACTTCCAATACCGTTGATTTTTTCTAATTTGGCATCGATGTATTCCGGACTGGCGATCCTAAGGGCGCGGAGAAAAATTGAAGAAAAAATGTCCTTCTTAGTGGGGGTGTCATGTCCCGAGTAAAAGTGTACGTAGGACAAATTGTTTTTTTTTTCCGATAGATACTAAACTTAAAACCTGGGTTTTCCCTATGTACACGCACATCCAAAAATGGGATTGAATTGTCTTGTTCCACTTCTAAAGTAAATTTAATAGAGGGGACTTGATCATTTAACTGAAGGAGGAAGTTATCCAGGTCACGATTCATGGGCCAGATACACAAAATATCGTCGACGTACCGCAACCAAGGGATGCCAACCCTCAGGATTCTCGGAATGTAAGTAATTTCGAAAAACTCCATATAAATATTGGAGAGGAGGGGCGACAAGGGGTTGCCCATGGCCATCCCAAAAACTTGTTGATAATACTCGTTATTGAAAGTGAATTTACAGTCTTTGATGCAAAGCTTAATAAGTTCCAAAACAATGTGTGAAGGTAGTGGCAGGTCATACTTATGTAATTCTTGGGAGAGAAAGTCAAGCATATCGTCAATCGGCACTTTTCTAAACAATGAACAAACGTCAAAACTGATCAATCTATCGTTAGTTTCAGTACGTGCATTATTCAATTTTTCAGTAAGATCCATGGAATTTTTTACATGTGAATCAGAGATAGTTCCAAGAATGGGGGACAAGACTTTGACAAGCCATTTGGAGAGTTTATAAGTAATAGAGCCCACCGAGCTAATAATAGGGCGCATAGGGTTGCCAGGTTTGTGGGTTTTAATGAGACCGTAAAGGTAGGGCAGAGAAGGTGAAGTGGACATGAAAAGCGGAATTAAGTCCTTATGATCTTTGAGAATGCGTTTCAAGCCGCTATTAAATGATTTGATGACGTCATCCTGCGGGTTCTTCCTAAGTTTGCTGTATGTGGCGGGGTCCTGGAGAAGCTCGTTCATCTTTCTGATGTAGTCCACTTTGTCCATAATAACTATGGTGTTAGCCTTGTCTGCTTTAGTAATATGGAGCTCCCCATCTTTTTTCAATTGTGAGAGGCTATTGCGAAAACGTTTAGGAAAGTTATCTTCGTAATTACTATTCGCCGCACTATAAACGAGGCCTTTAACTATGTTAAACAAATACTGAGGGAGATTACACTGTTTTTCAAAACAAGCGAGACTGTAACACATTTGTAAAGCCGAAGGTTTTTTAACAATAAAAAAGGACATACCATATCCAAGGGCACTTTTTGCATCGTCACTAATGTTTTTCGAAGAAAGGTTCAAAACACACTTTGAGCTTGCTTTTTTACTCCACTGACTATTTCGAATAAGACTTTTAATTTTTCGATCCAAAATGTTACGAAGTGAAGAAGTTCTCCGACGCAACTCGTTGTAAATTTCATCAAACAAAGTTTGGATCCACGGTTGGGGAATAACGGTCACAAAATTATGTTTCGCGATTTTAAATTTTTGAAGGCGGACCACTCATTTTGTCTGGTGACTTCAATATGTTTCTTTAAAATTAATCTGCTGAAGTTGTTGAACGGATGGTCGTCAATTTGTCTGAGGCGAATCGGAAGCAGGGATTTGGGAAGAACTTGCTCCTCTAGACAATTAGTAAGAAACTTTCGTCGGATACGATTTGCATGCCCCTTCATTAATGTAGAAGAAAACACGGACACAAACGGAGACAAGAGAGGGAACAGCAAGCCGAAGGAACGCGTGGTGTTCATTATATGAAAATTATTTCACGAAAGTAACACGTGAAAAATATTTATGATGAATAAAACCACGAAGGAAAGGAAACACAGATGGTGCTCAAGCGCTTTCGTCTAATGACATCCTCAGGAACACTGAAGTTCATAAAGAATTACAGCCTATATATAGGTTACAGAAAGAGAAAAAAAAAAATATATATAATATACAATAAACGGAGAAACGAAATTAAAGGATTGTGGAAGGGGGCACACAAATTTACAAGGAAAAACTATCGATTTTTAGCACAAGATTAAGATTTGTTTCCAAACAATGTTATAGATAAAAAAAAAATAAAAAAAATAAAATAAAATAAAAATAAAATATATATATACAAATTTATACTGGAAATCTGCCCAAGTTTTAGCACTCTGCTCTTTTTGTAATAAAAATTGAACAATTATCGATTTTTAGCACAAGATTAAAAGATTTGTTTCCAAACAATGTTATAGATAAAAAAAATATATATATATACAAATTTATACTGGAAATCTGCCCGGGTTTTAGCACTCTGCCCTATTTTTTGTATATAAAAATTGAAAAATAAAAGTTATTAGGGTCGCACAAATTTTACCAAAGATTTAGCGTTCTACCTTTCTTATCTAAATCTGTTCTGAAGGAATTCAAAACAACAGGATCGAGTTGAAAAAGACCTTTGCTTATGTTGAAGTTATTTGTTAGTTGGATAATGGCAGACTCAAGAATATTTCTATTAACAATGTTGCTAGAGTGGAATAAAACTGAAGCATTATTCCAATCAATACAGTGGGATAACTCTGACAAATGGACAAAAAGGGCACTGGACAATTGTCCTGTTCTAACGGAATATTGATGCTGTTTTATACGTGTGTGCAAATCCTTTCCCGTCGGACTTGTAAAAGGAATCACATTGTTTACAACCAATTTTATAGATAATGCCTGAATTATTGGTAGTGCTATTTTTTACTATGATATTTTTCACAATATTGTTATATGAAAATACTACATTAATATCCAAAAGTTTAAATACATTAGCAATGCCTAAAAAGCCCGGGAAAAATGGAAGTACTAAAATATTTTTTGACAAAGTACGAGTGTTATTATTGACGCGATAGAAAGTTCGTTTTGCCTTGTTGAGACAAGATTCCATAAACGCAGATGGATAACACAGATCACTTCCAATACCGTTGATTTTTTCTAATTTGGCATCGATGTATTCCGGACTGGCGATCCTAAGGGCGCGGAGAAAATTGAAGAAAAAATGTCCTTCTTAGTGGGGGTGTCATGTCCCGAGTAAAAGTGTACGTAGGACAAATTGTTTTTTTTTTCCGATAGATACTAAACTTAAAACCTGGGTTTTCCCTATGTACACGCACATCCAAAAATGGGATTGAATTGTCTTGTTCCACTTCTAAAGTAAATTTAATAGAGGGGACTTGATCATTTAACTGAAGGAGGAAGTTATCCAGGTCACGATTCATGGGCCAGATACAAAATATCGTCGACGTACCGCAACCAAGGGATGCCAACCCCCAGGATTCTCGGAATGTAAGTAATTTCGAAAAACTCCATATAAATATTGAGAGGAGGGGCGACAAGGGGTTGCCCATGGCCATCCCAAAAACTTGTTGATAATACTCGTTATTGAAAGTGAATTTACAGTCTTTGATGCAAAGCTTAATAAGTTCCAAAACAATGTGTGAAGGTAGTGGCAGGTCATACTTATGTAATTCTTGGAGAGAAAGTCAAGCATATCGTCAATCGGCACTTTTCTAAACAATGAACAAACGTCAAAACTGATCAATCTATCGTTAGTTTCAGTACGTGCATTATTCAATTTTTCAGTAAGATCCATGGAATTTTTTACATGTGAATCAGAGATAGTTCCAAGAATGGGGGACAAGACTTTGACAAGCCATTTGGAGAGTTTATAAGTAATAGAGCCCACCGAGCTAATAATAGGGCGCATAGGGTTGCCAGGTTTGTGGGTTTTAATGAGACCGTAAAGGTAGGGCAGAGAAGGTGAAGTGGACATGAAAAGCGGAATTAAGTCCTTGATCTTTGAGAATGCGTTTCAAGCCGCTATTAAATGATTTGATGACGTCATCCTGCGGGTTCTTCCTAAGTTTGCTGTATGTGGCGGGGTCCTGGAGAAGCTCGTTCATCTTTCTGATGTAGTCCACTTTGTCCATAATAACTATGGTGTTAGCCTTGTCTGCTTTAGTAATATGGAGCTCCCCATCTTTTTTCAATTGTGAGAGGCTATTGCGAAAACGTTTAGGAAAGTTATCTTCGTAATTACTATTCGCCGCACTATAAACGAGGCCTTTAACTATGTTAAACAAATACTGAGGGAGATTACACTGTTTTTCAAAACAAGCGAGACTGTAACACATTTGTAAAGCCGAAGGTTTTTTAACAATAAAAAAGGACATACCATATCCAAGGCACTTTTTGCATCGTCACTAATGTTTTTCGAAGAAAGGTTCAAAACACACTTTGAGCTTGCTTTTTTACTACTGACTATTTCGAATAAGACTTTTAATTTTTCGATCCAAAATGTTACGAAGTGAAGAAGTTCTCCGACGCAACTCGTTGTAAATTTCATCAAACAAAGTTTGGATCCACGGTTGGGAATAACGGTCACAAAATTATGTTTCGCGATTTTAAATTTTTGAAGGCGGACCACTCATTTTGTCTGGTGACTTCAATATGTTTCTTTAAAATTAATCTGCTGAAGTTGTTGAACGGATGGTCGTCAATTTGTCTGAGGCGAATCGGAAGCAGGGATTTGGGAAGAACTTGCTCCTCTAGACAATTAGTAAGAAACTTTCGTCGGATACGATTGCATGCCCCTTCATTAATGTAGAAGAAAACACGGACACAAACGGAGACAAGAGAGGGAACAGCAAGCCGAAGGAACGCGTGGTGTTCATTATATGAAAATTATTTCACGAAAGTAACACGTGAAAAATATTTATGATGAATAAAACCACGAAGGAAAGGAAACACAGATGGTGCTCAGCGCTTTCGTCTAATGACATCCTCAGGAACACTGAAGTTCATAAAGAATTACAGCCTATATATAGGTTACAGAAAGAGAAAAAAAAAAAAATATATATATATACAATAAACGGAGAAACGAAATTAAAGGATTGTGGAAGGGGGCACACAAATTTACAAGGAAAAACTATCGATTTTTAGCACAAGATTAAGATTTGTTTCCAAACAATGTTATAGAAAAAAAAAAATAAAAAAATAAAATAAAATAAAAATAAAATATATATATACAAATTTATACTGGAAATCTGCCAAGTTTAGCACTCTGCTCTTTTTGTATAAAAATTGAACAATTATCGATTTTAGCACAAGATTAAAAGATTTGTTTCCAAACAATGTTATAGATAAAAAAATATATATATATACAAATTTATACTGGAAATCTGCCGGGTTTTAGCACTCTGCCCATTTTTTTATATATAAAAATTGAAAAATAAAAGTTATTAGGGTCGCACACAAATTTTACCAAGATTTAGCGTTCTACCTTTCTATCTAAATCTGTTCTGAAGGAATTCAAAACAACAGGATCGAGTTGAAAAAGACCTTTGCTTATGTTGAAGTTATTTGTTAGTTGGATAATGGCAGACTCAAGAATATTTCTATTAACAATGTTGCTAGAGTGGAATAAAACTGAAGCATTATTCCAATCAATACAGTGGGATAACTCTGACAAATGGACAAAAAGGGCACTGGACAATTGTCCTGTTCTAACGGAAATTGATGCTGTTTTATACGTGTGTGCAAATCCTTTCCCGTCGGACTTTGTAAAAGGAATCACATTGTTTACAACCAATTTTATAGATAATGCCTGAATTATTGGTAGTGCTATTTTTTACTATGATATTTCAAATATTGTTATATGAAAATACTACATTAATATCCAAAAGTTAAATACATTAGCAATGCCTAAAAAGCCCGGGAAAAATGGAAGTACTAAAAATTTTTTGACAAAGTACGAGTGTTATTATTGACGCGATAGAAAGTTCGTGTTTGCCTTGTTGAGACAAGATTCCATAACGCAGATGGATAACACAGATCACTTCCAATCCCGTTGATTTTTTCTAATTTGGCATCGATGTATTCCGGACTGGCGATCCTAAGGGCGCGGAGAAAAATTGAAGAAAAAATGTCCTTCTTAGTGGGGGTGTCATGTCCCGAGTAAAAGTGTACGTAGGACAAATGTTTGTTTTTTTCCGATAGTACTAAACTTAAAACCTGGGTTTTCCTATGTACACGCACATCCAAAAATGGGATTGAATTGTCTTGTTCCACTTCTAAAGTAAATTTAATTAGAGGGGACTTGATCATTTAACTGAAGGAGGAAGTTATCCAGGTCACGATTCATGGGCCAGATACACAAAATATCGTCGACGTACCGCAACCAAGGGATGCCAACCTCAGGATCTCGGAATGTAAGTAATTTCGAAAAACTCCATATAAATATTGGAGAGGAGGGGCGACAAGGGGTTGCCCATGGCCATCCCAAAAACTTGTTGATAATACTCGTTATTGAAAGTGAATTTACAGTCTTTGATGCAAAGCTTAATAAGTTCCAAAACAATGTGTGAAGGTAGTGGCAGGTCATAACTTATGTAATTCTTGGGAGAGAAAGTCAAGCATATCGTCAATCGGCACTTTTCTAAACAATGAACAAACGTCAAAACTGATCAATCTATCGTTAGTTTCAGTACGTGCATTATTCAATTTTTCAGTAAGATCCATGGAATTTTTTACATGTGAATCAGAGATAGTTCCAAGAATGGGGGACAAGACTTTGACAAGCCATTTGGAGAGTTTATAAGTAATAGAGCCCACCGAGCTAATAATAGGGCGCATAGGGTTGCCAGGTTTGTGGGTTTTAATGAGACCGTAAAGGTAGGGCAGAGAAGGTGAAGTGGACATGAAAAGCGGAATTAAGTCCTTATGATCTTTGAGAATGCGTTTCAAGCCGCTATTAAATGATTTGATGACGTCATCCTGCGGGTTCTTACTAAGTTTGCTGTATGTGGCGGGGTCCTGGAGAAGCTCGTTCATCTTTCTGATGTAGTCCACTTTGTCCATAATAACTATGGTGTTAGCCTTGTCTGCTTTAGTAATATGGAGCTCCCCATCTTTTTTCAATTGTGAGAGGCTATTGCGAAAACGTTTAGGAAAGTTATCTTCGTAATTACTATTCGCCGCACTATAAACGAGGCCTTTAACTATGTTAAACAAATACTGAGGGAGATTACACTGTTTTTCAAAACAAGCGAGACTGTAACACATTTGTAAAGCCGAAGGTTTTTTAACAATAAAAAAGGACATACCATATCCAAGGGCACTTTTTGCATCGTCACTAATGTTTTTCGAAGAAAGGTTCAAAACACACTTTGAGCTTGCTTTTTTACTCACTGACTATTTCGAATAAGACTTTTAATTTTTCGATCCAAAATGTTACGAAGTGAAGAAGTTCTCCGACGCAACTCGTTGTAAATTTCATCAAACAAAGTTTGGATCCACGGTTGGGGAATAACGGTCACAAAATTATGTTTCGCGATTTTTAAATTTTTGAAGGCGGACCACTCATTTTGTCTGGTGACTTCAATATGTTTCTTTAAAATTAATCTGCTGAAGTTGTTGAACTGATGGTCGTCAATTTGTCTGAGGCGAATCGGAAGCAGGGATTTGGGAAGAACTTGCTCCTCTAGACAATTAGTAAGAAACTTTCGTCGGATACGATTTGCATGCCCCTTCATTAATGTAGAAGAAAACACGGACACAAACGGAGACAAGAGAGGGAACAGCAAGCCGAAGGAACGCGTGGTGTTCATTATATGAAAATTATTTCACGAAAGTAACACGTGAAAAATATTTATGATGAATAAAACCACGAAGGAAAGGAAACACAGATGGTGCTCAAGCGCTTTCGTCTAATGACATCCTCAGGAACACTGAAGTTCATAAAGAATTACAGCCTATATATAGGTTACAGAAGAGAAAAAAAAAAATATATATATATACAATAAACGGAGAAACGAAATTAAAGGATTGTGGAAGGGGGCACACAAATTTACAAGGAAAAACTATCGATTTTTAGCACAAGATTAAGATTTGTTTCCAAACAATGTTATAGATAAAAAAAAAAAATAAAAAAAATAAAATAAAATAAAAATAAAATATATATATACAAATTTATACTGGAAATCTGCCCAAGTTTTAGCACTCTGCTCTTTTTGTATATAAAAATTGAACAATTATCGATTTTTAGCACAAGATTAAAAGATTTGTTTCCAAACAATGTTATAGATAAAAAAAATATATATATATACAAATTTATACTGGAAATCTGCCCGGGTTTTAGCACTCTGCCCTATTTTTTGTATATAAAAATTGAAAAATAAAAGTTATTAGGGTCGCACACAAATTTTACCAAAGATTTAGCGTTCTACCTTTCTTATCTAAATCTGTTCTGAAGGAATTCAAAACAACAGGATCGAGTTGAAAAAGACCTTTGCTTATGTTGAAGTTATTTGTTAGTTGGATAATGGCAGACTCAAGAATATTTCTATTAACAATGTTGCTAGAGTGGAATAAAACTGAAGCATTATTCCAATCAATACAGTGGGATAACTCTGACAAATGGACAAAAAGGGCACTGGACAATTGTCCTGTTCTAACGGAATATTGATGCTGTTTTATACGTGTGTGCAAATCCTTTCCCGTCGGACTTTTGTAAAAGGAATCACATTGTTTACAACCAATTTTATAGATAATGCCTGAATTATTGGTAGTGCTATTTTTTACTATGATATTTTTCACAATATTGTTATATGAAAATACTACATTAATATCCAAAAGTTTAAATACATTAGCAATGCCTAAAAAGCCCGGGAAAAATGGAAGTACTAAAACATTTTTTGACAAAGTACGAGTGTTATTATTGACGCGATAGAAAGTTCGTTTTGCCTTGTTGAGACAAGATTCCATAAACGCAGATGGATAACACAGATCACTTCCAATACCGTTGATTTTTTCTAATTTGGCATCGATGTATTCCGGACTGGCGATCCTAAGGGCGCGGAGAAAAATTGAAGAAAAATGTCCTTCTTAGTGGGGGTGTCATGTCCCGAGTAAAAGTGTACGTAGGACAAATTGTTTTTTTTTCCGATAGATACTAAACTTAAAACCTGGGTTTTCCCTATGTACACGCACATCCAAAAATGGGATTGAATTGTCTTGTTCCACTTCTAAAGTAAATTTAATAGAGGGGACTTGATCATTTAACTGAAGGAGGAAGTTATCCAGGTCACGATTCATGGGCCAGATACACAAAATATCGTCGACGTACCGCAACCAAGGGATGCCAACCCTCAGGATTCTCGGAATGTAAGTAATTTCGAAAAACTCCATATAAATATTGGAGAGGAGGGGCGACAAGGGGTTGCCCATGGCCATCCCAAAAACTTGTTGATAATACTCGTTATTGAAAGTGAATTTACAGTCTTTGATGCAAAGCTTAATAAGTTCCAAAACAATGTGTGAAGGTAGTGGCAGGTCATACTTATGTAATTCTTGGGAGAGAAAGTCAAGCATATCGTCAATCGGCACTTTTCTAAACAATGAACAAACGTCAAAACTGATCAATCTATCGTTAGTTTCAGTACGTGCATTATTCAATTTTTCAGTAAGATCCATGGAATTTTTTACATGTGAATCAGAGATAGTTCCAAGAATGGGGGACAAGACTTTGACAAGCCATTTGGAGAGTTTATAAGTAATAGAGCCCACCGAGCTAATAATAGGGCGCATAGGGTTGCCAGGTTTGTGGGTTTTAATGAGACCGTAAAGGTAGGGCAGAGAAGGTGAAGTGGACATGAAAAGCGGAATTAAGTCCTTATGATCTTGAGAATGCGTTTCAAGCCGCTATTAAATGATTTGATGACGTCATCCTGCGGGTTCTTCCTAAGTTTGCTGTATGTGGCGGGGTCCTGGAGAAGCTCGTTCATCTTTCTGATGTAGTCCACTTTGTCCATAATAACTATGGTGTTAGCCTTGTCTGCTTTAGTAATATGGAGCTCCCCATTTTTTCAATTGTGAGAGGCTATTGCGAAAACGTTTAGGAAAGTTATCTTCGTAATTACTATTCGCCGCACTATAAACGAGGCCTTTAACTATGTTAAACAAATACTGAGGGAGATTACACTGTTTTTCAAAACAAGCGAGACTGTAACACATTTGTAAAGCCGAAGGTTTTTTAACAATAAAAAAGGACATACCATATCCAAGGGCACTTTTTGCATCGTCACTAATGTTTTTCGAAGAAAGGTTCAAAACACACTTTGAGCTTGCTTTTTTACTCCACTGACTATTTCGAATAAGACTTAATTTTTCGATCCAAAATGTTACGAAGTGAAGAAGTTCTCCGACGCAACTCGTTGTAAATTTCATCAAACAAAGTTTGGATCCACGGTTGGGGAATAACGGTCACAAAATTATGTTTCGCGATTTTTAAATTTTTGAAGGCGGACCACTCATTTTGTCTGGTGACTTCAATATGTTTCTTTAAAATTAATCTGCTGAAGTTGTTGAACGGATGGTCGTCAATTTGTCTGAGGCGAATCGGAAGCAGGGATTTGGGAAGAACTTGCTCCTCTAGACAATTAGTAAGAAACTTTCGTCGGATACGAATTGCATGCCCCTTCATTAATGTAGAAGAAAACACGGACACAAACGGAGACAAGAGAGGGAACAGCAAGCCGAAGGAACGCGTGGTGTTCATTATATGAAAATTATTTCACGAAAGTAACACGTGAAAAATATTTATGATGAATAAAACCACGAAGGAAAGGAAACACAGATGGTGCTCAAGCGCTTTCGTCTAATGACATCCTCAGGAACACTGAAGTTCATAAAGAATTACAGCCTATATATAGGTTACAGAAAGAGAAAAAAAAAAATATATATATATATACAATAAACGGAGAAACGAAATTAAAGGATTGTGGAAGGGGGCACACAAATTTACAAGGAAAAACTATCGATTTTTAGCACAAGATTAAGATTTGTTTCCAAACAATGTTATAGATAAAAAAAAAAATATAAAAAAATAAAATAAAATAAAAATAAAATATATATACAAATTTATACTGGAAATCTGCCCAAGTTTTAGCACTCTGCTCTTTTTGTATATAAAAATTGAACAATTATCGATTTTTAGCACAAGATTAAAAGATTTGTTTCCAAACAATGTTATAGATAAAAAAAATATATATATATACAAATTTATACTGGAAATCTGCCCGGGTTTTAGCACTCTGCCCTATTTTTTGTATATAAAAATTGAAAAATAAAAGTTATTAGGGTCGCACACAAATTTTACCAAAGATTTAGCGTTCTACCTTTCTTATCTAAATCTGTTCTGAAGGAATTCAAAACAACAGGATCGAGTTGAAAAAGACCTTTGCTTATGTTGAAGTTATTTGTTAGTTGGATAATGGCAGACTCAAGAATATTTCTATTAACAATGTTGCTAGAGTGGAATAAAACTGAAGCATTATTCCAATCAATACAGTGGGATAACTCTGACAAATGGACAAAAAGGGCACTGGACAATTGTCCTGTTCTAACGGAATATTGATGCTGTTTTATACGTGTGTGCAAATCCTTTCCCGTCGGACTTGTAAAAGGAATCACATTGTTTACAACCAATTTTATAGATAATGCCTGAATTATTGGTAGTGCTATTTTTTACTATGATATTTTTCACAATATTGTTATATGAAAATACTACATTAATATCCAAAAGTTTAAATACATTAGCAATGCCTAAAAAGCCCGGGAAAAATGGAAGTACTAAAACATTTTTTGACAAAGTACGAGTGTTATTATTGACGCGATAGAAAGTTCGTTTTGCCTTGTTGAGACAAGATTCCATAAACGCAGATGGATAACACAGATCACTTCCAATACCGTTGATTTTTTCTAATTTGGCATCGATGTATTCCGGACTGGCGATCCTAAGGGCGCGGAGAAAAATTGAAGAAAAAATGTCCTTCTTAGTGGGGGTGTCATGTCCCGAGTAAAAGTGTACGTAGGACAAATTGTTTTTTTTTTTCCGATAGATACTAAACTTAAAACCTGGGTTTCCCTATGTACACGCACATCCAAAAATGGGATTGAATTGTCTTGTTCCACTTCTAAAGTAAATTAATAGAGGGGACTTGATCATTTAACTGAAGGAGGAAGTTATCCAGGTCACGATTCATGGGCCAGATACACAAAATATCGTCGACGTACCGCAACCAAGGGATGCCAACCCCAGGATTCTCGGAATGTAAGTAATTTCGAAAAACTCCATATAAATATTGGAGAGGAGGGGCGACAAGGGGTTGCCCATGGCCATCCCAAAAACTTGTTGATAATACTCGTTATTGAAAGTGAATTTACAGTCTTTGATGCAAAGCTTAATAAGTTCCAAAACAATGTGTGAAGGTAGTGGCAGGTCATACTTATGTAATTCTTGGGAGAGAAAGTCAAGCATATCGTCAATCGGCACTTTCTAAACAATGAACAAACGTCAAAACTGATCAATCTATCGTTAGTTTCAGTACGTGCATTATTCAATTTTTCAGTAAGATCCATGGAATTTTTTACATGTGAATCAGAGATAGTTCCAAGAATGGGGGACAAGACTTTGACAAGCCATTTGGAGAGTTTATAAGTAATAGAGCCACCGAGCTAATAATAGGGCGCATAGGGTTGCCAGGTTTGTGGGTTTTAATGAGACCGTAAAGGTAGGGCAGAGAAGGTGAAGTGGACATGAAAGCGGAATTAAGTCCTATGATTGAGAATGCGTTTCAAGCCGCTATTAAATGATTTGATGACGTCATCCTGCGGGTTTACTAAGTTTGCTGTATGTGGCGGGGTCTGGAGAAGCTCGTTCATCTTTCTGATGTAGTCCACTTTGTCCATAATAACTATGGTGTTAGCCTTGTCTGCTTTAGTAATATGGAGCTCCCCATCTTTTTCAATTGTGAGAGGCTATTGCGAAAACGTTTAGGAAAGTTATCTTCGTAATTACTATCGCCGCACTATAAACGAGGCCTTTAACTATGTTAAACAAATACTGAGGGAGATTACACTGTTTTTCAAAACAAGCGAGACTGTAACACATTTGTAAAGCCGAAGGTTTTTTAACAATAAAAAAGGACATACCATATCCAAGGGCACTTTTGCATCGTCACTAATGTTTTTCGAAGAAAGGTTCAAAACACACTTTGAGCTTGCTTTTTTACTCCACTGACTATTCGAATAAGACTTAATTTTTCGATCCAAAATGTTACGAAGTGAAGAAGTTCTCCGACGCAACTCGTTGTAAATTTCATCAAACAAAGTTTGGATCCACGGTTGGGGAATAACGGTCACAAAATTATGTTTCGCGATTTTAAATTTTTGAAGGCGGACCACTCATTTTGTCTGGTGACTTCAATATGTTTCTTTAAAATTAATCTGCTGAAGTTGTTGAACGGATGGTCGTCAATTTGTCTGAGGCGAATCGGAAGCAGGGATTTGGGAAGAACTTGCTCCTCTAGACAATTAGTAAGAAACTTTCGTCGGACACGATTTGCATGCCCTTCATTAATGTAGAAGAAAACACGGACACAAACGGAGACAAGAGAGGGAACAGCAAGCCGAAGGAACGCGTGGTGTTCATTATATGAAAATTATTTCACGAAAGTAACACGTGAAAAATATTTATGATGAATAAAACCACGAAGGAAAGGAAACACAGATGGTGCTCAAGCGCTTTCGTCTAATGACATCCTCAGGAACACTGAAGTCATAAAGAATTACAGCCTATATATAGGTTACAGAAAGAGAAAAAAAAAATATATATATATACAATAAACGGAGAAACGAAATTAAAGGATTGTGGAAGGGGGCACACAAATTTACAAGGAAAAACTATCGATTTTTAGCACAAGATTAAGATTTGTTTCCAAACAATGTTATAGAAAAAAAAAATTAAAAAAATAAAATAAAATAAAATAAAATATATATACAAATTTATACTGGAAATCTGCCCAAGTTTTAGCACTCTGCTCTTTTTGTATATAAAAATTGAACAATTATCGATTTTTTAGCACAAGATTAAAAGATTGTTTCCAAACAATGTTATAGATAAAAAAAATATATATATATACAAATTTATACTGGAAATCTGCCCGGGTTTTAGCACTCTGCCCTATTTTTGTATATAAAAATTGAAAAATAAAAGTTATTAGGGTCGCACACAAATTTTACCAAAGATTTAGCGTTCTACCTTTCTTATCTAAATCTGTTCTGAAGGAATTCAAAACAACAGGATCGAGTTGAAAAGACCTTTGCTTATGTTGAAGTTATTTGTTAGTTGGATAATGGCAGACTCAAGAATATTTCTATTAACAATGTTGCTAGAGTGGAATAAAACTGAAGCATTATTCCAATCAATACAGTGGGATAACTCTGACAAATGGACAAAAAGGGCACTGGACAATTGTCCTGTTCTAACGGAATATTGATGCTGTTTTATACGTGTGTGCAAATCCTTTCCCGTCGGACTTGTAAAAGGAATCACATTGTTTACAACCAATTTTATAGATAATGCCTGAATTATTGGTAGTGCTATTTTTTACTATGATATTTTTCACAATATTGTTATATGAAAATACTACATTAATATCCAAAAGTTTAAATACATTAGCAATGCCTAAAAAGCCCGGGAAAAATGGAAGTACTAAAACATTTTTTGACAAAGTACGAGTGTTATTATTGACGCGATAGAAAGTTCGTTTTGCCTTGTTGAGACAAGATTCCATAAACGCAGATGGATAACACAGATCACTTCCAATCCCGTTGATTTTTTCTAATTTGGCATCGATGTATTCCGGACTGGCGATCCTAAGGGCGCGGAGAAAAAAATGTCCTTCTTAGTGGGGGTGTCATGTCCCGAGTAAAAGTGTACGTAGGACAAATTGTTTGTTTTTTTCCGATAGATACTAAACTTAAAACCTGGGTTTTCCCTATGTACACGCACATCCAAAAATGGGATTGAATTGTCTTGTTCCACTTCAAAGTAAATTTAATAGAGGGACTTGATCATTTAACTGAAGGAGGAAGTTATCCAGGTCACGATTCATGGGCCAGATACACAAAATATCGTCGACGTACCGCAACCAAGGGATGCCAACCCTCAGGATTCTCGGAATGTAAGTAATTTCGAAAAACTCCATATAAATATTGGAGAGGAGGGGCGACAAGGGGTTGCCCATGGCCATCCCAAAAACTTGTTGATAATACTCGTTATTGAAAGTGAATTTACAGTCTTTGATGCAAAGCTTAATAAGTTCCAAAACAATGTGTGAAGGTAGTGGCAGGTCATACTTATGTAATTCTTGGGAGAGAAAGTCAAGCATATCGTCAATCGGCACTTTTCTAAACAATGAACAAACGTCAAAACTGATCAATCTATCGTTAGTTTCAGTACGTGCATTATTCAATTTTTCAGTAAGATCCATGGAATTTTTTACATGTGAATCAGAGATAGTCCAAGAATGGGGGACAAGACTTTGACAAGCCATTGGAGAGTTTATAAGTAATAGAGCCCACCGAGCTAATAATAGGGCGCATAGGGTTGCCAGGTTTGTGGGTTTTAATGAGACCGTAAAGGTAGGGCAGAGAAGGTGAAGTGGAACATGAAAAGCGGAATTAAGTCCTTATGATCTTTGAGAATGCGTTTCAAGCGCTATTAAATGATTTGATGACGTCATCCTGCGGGTTCTTACTAAGTTTGCTGTATGTGGCGGGGTCTGGAGAAGCTCGTTCATCTTTCTGATGTAGTCCACTTTGTCCATAATAACTATGGTGTTAGCCTTGTCTGCTTTAGTAATATGGAGCTCCCCATCTTTTTTCAATTGTGAGAGGCTATTGCGAAAACGTTTAGGAAAGTTATCTTCGTAATTACTATTCGCCGCACTATAACGAGGCCTTTAACTATGTTAAACAAATACTGAGGGAGATTACACTGTTTTCAAAACAAGCGAGACTGTAACACATTTGTAAAGCCGAAGGTTTTTTAACAATAAAAAAGGACATACCATATCCAAGGGCACTTTTTGCATCGTCACTAATGTTTTTCGAAGAAAGGTTCAAAACACACTTTGAGCTTGCTTTTTACTCCACTGACTATTTCGAATAAGACTTAATTTTTCGATCCAAAATGTACGAAGTGAAGAAGTTCTCCGACGCAAACTCGTTGTAAATTCATCAAACAAAGTTGGATCCACGGTTGGGAATAACGGTCACAAAATTATGTTTCGCGATTTTTAAATTTTGAAGGCGGACCACTCATTTTGTCTGGTGACTTCAATATGTTTCTTTAAAATTAATCTGCTGAAGTTGTTGAACGGATGGTCGTCATTTGTCTGAGGCGAATCGGAAGCAGGGATTTGGGAAGAACTTGCTCCTCTAGACAATTAGTAAGAAACTTTCGTCGGATACGAATTGCATGCCCCTTCTAATGTAGAAGAAAACACGGACACAAACGGAGACAAGAGAGGGAACAGCAAGCCGAAGGAACGCGTGGTGTTCATTATATGAAAATTATTTCACGAAAGTAACACGTGAAAAATATTTATGATGAATAAAAACGAAGGAAAGGAAACACAGATGGTGCTCAAGCGCTTTCGTCTAATGACATCCTCAGGAACACTGAAGTACATAAAGAATTACAGCATATATATAGGTTACAGAAAGAGAAAAAAAAAAAAATATATATATACAATAAACGGAGAAACGAAATTAAAGATTGTGGAAGGGGGCACACAAATTTACAAGGAAAAACTATCGATTTTTTAGCACAAGATTAAGATTGTTTCCAAACAATGTTATAGATAAAAAAAAAAATATAAAAAAAATAAAATAAAATAAAAATAAATATATATACAATTTATACTGGAATCTGCCAAGTTTTAGCACTCTGCTCTTTTGTATATAAAAATTGAACAATTATCGATTTTTAGCACAAGATTAAAAGATTTGTTTCCAAACAATGTTATAGAAAAAAAAATATATATATATACAAATTTATACTGGAAATCTGCCCGGGTTTTAGCACTCTGCCCTATTTTTTGTATATAAAATTGAAAAATAAAAGTTATTAGGGTCGCACACAAATTTTACCAAAGATTTAGCGTTCTACCTTTCTTATCTAAATCTGTTCTGAAGGAATTCAAAACAACAGGATCGAGTTGAAAAAGACCTTTGCTTATGTTGAAGTTATTTGTTAGTTGGATAATGGCAGACTCAAGAATATTTCTATTAACAATGTTGCTAGAGTGGAATAAAACTGAAGCATTATTCCAATCAATACAGTGGGATAACTCTGACAAATGGACAAAAAGGGCACTGGACAATTGTCCTGTTCTAACGGAATATTGATGCTGTTTTATACGTGTGTGCAAATCCTTTCCCGTCGGACCTATGTAAAAGGAATCACATTGCTTACAACCAATTTTATAGATAATGCCTGAATTATTGGTAGGGCTATTTTTTACTATGATATTTTTCACAATATTGTTATATGAAAATACTACATTAATATCCAAAAGTTTAAATACATTAGCAATGCCATTAAAGCCCGGGAAAAATGGAAGTACTGAAATATTTTTTGACAAAGTACGAGTGTTATTATTGACGCGATAGAAAGTTCGTTTTGCCTTGTTGAGACAAGATTCCATAAACGCAGATGGATAACACAGATCACTTCCAATCAGAGATGGGCACGATCTTGATCTTCAAGATCAGATCGTGATCTTGAAGATCAAGATCGTGATCTGATCTTGATCTTGAAGATCACTTTTATTTTGGTGATCTTGATCTAAGATCACTTTATGTCTTGTGATCTTGATCTTGATGATCACTTTAGACTTCAAGATCACTTTTAATTTCAGATTCTTAAATATGCCGCTATGCGAATGTCATTTGTTTTTTGTCCAAGCGACATCTGGTGGCAACTTTGTTCAACACCGACTGTTTATGTTTTCTGTTAGTTGGGTGACTTGCGTCATGCGTGGGCTCATGGAAGGTGTAGTTGCTGTGGAATTTAGGCTCGTAAAAAGTGTAATTTACTGTGCAATTATGTTAAAAGTGTTCTATTAATATATTATTATATATAGGCATAAAATATAGCCTATAGGTCCGTATTCATAATAAATTAATTCTAAACATATTTTATTTACAGATTGAATTTTTTAATAATGAGTGCAATTTTACAACTTCAACAGGCTCCCAAGGGAACCAAATATTCTAGGTTGTCACCAGAACAGTATTCAATATATTTAGATAACAATGTTGGTAATAAGGATCAATCTGTGCTATTGAACGGAAAATATTTTCAAATTGTCGAAAAAACTGGAAACAGTATCAAAGTTATTTGTAGGCAGTGTACAAAGAAAACTACAATTCTGTCTGCTGGCCTCGACTCAACAAGCAATCTTCTGAGGCACCTCAGGGTTAGTACTACTTAGTAACTAAGTAGTAAGTAGCAACATTAACATAATGGTTCAAGTCATATTTTAAGTGACTGGTGCCATACAAGACTAATGCTACATTTACATAGACGTCCATTTGAATATATTGTGCACTTCAGATATTAATAGATTATGGACTAGTAACTACATTAAAAACTGCCGATATCCAACTATAATAAAACGCCAGGTGTATCTGTCTTTCTCTCTGTCTGATCCATGTCTGTAATTTCTCCTATTTAGTTACTGAAGGACGAAATTCGGCTTTCAATTTAACATAGGATAAAAATGCACTGATCATGGTGAAAATAATTTTAGTTAAAGATAACAAAATTTTAGAATCTTGTTAAGTATTAATTTCAACTAGAAGTTTGATACTCTGATAAATATTATACAGGGTGTTCAAGAAGTCTCTCCGCATGATAATAATTTATTTTCTTGTGCAGAAACTACATTCGGATCTTTTGGGTGAATATGAATCGGAGAAGAAATCTCGCAAGCGTCCAGCTAAAGAAGAAGATGCCAGCGGCAGCAATGCTGGCCCTGCCAAAATTGCCAAGCAGTCAACACTAAGCATGTTCCACATTTCCAAGCAAAAACCAGGACCACCAATATGCAAGGATATCCTTGAAAAGAAGATTCTCTCGCTTGTGGCTAATGGGCTCCTACCATTGAGCCTAGTTGAACTACATGAATTTAAGGATCTTCTTTCATGTTAGTATAACTCAAATATTTTGCTATTTTTTCCATAGCTAATATCTGATTAAAATAATTAATCATATTATTTGTATGAACATTAGACTATCGCTAGCCTAGCTAAATATTTTGATATTTTTTCCATAGCTAATCTATTGTATTTGTTTTAATTTTTAAATATTTTTTTCAGACGTCAACCCGGCTGTTCAGGTGCCATCTAGACGCACCCTGGCTAGATCTCTTGCAACAACAACCAGTACAATGAAGGAAGACATACAAGCAAAACTGGCAGCAGTTGACCATGTGTGTTACATGCGACATATGGTCAACTAATCACCGCAGTTTCATGGGAGTCACTGCGCATTGGGTATGCTATTGATTTAGTGTATTATTTTTATATAATTGATAAATTGACCATTGGTGATAGACTGATAGTCTGATAGACTTATAGTATAATCTTTTCAATTATTCGACATGTGTTCCTCATTCATTAATTTGGTGAGTCTTCATTTTGCTGTGATTCACAGTAATTTCACACTAATTCACTGATTCTGTCATCTGTCATTGTGTCTGATTCACAGCAAAATGTGGAAGAGTCCATATTCACAGGCTGTGAATATGGACTCTTCCACATTTTGCTCTTATGGGATGGGTCACTGATGTGTGGTGGTATGGTAGGCGACTCATCGCTGAATTGCCTCCTTTATATCACATAGTTCTTCTCTTCAATGTTTGGTGGCGCAGTTTAGCTGGTGCGTGTCTAACCAATATTATTAAATTAAGCTTAAAAAAATGTTCATACAAACATTGATTTTATATTCTTACATTACAGATCAATGATGACTTGTCGCGAGGATCAGCTGCACTGGCATGCCGAAGATTTCGTGGAACACATAGCTTTGATAAAATTGCTGGAATATTGGACAGGATCAACTCGGAGCATGGTTTATCTTATAGAAAAGTTGTATCTACAGTCACCGACAATGCATCGAACATGGTGAAATGCTTTAAAGAGTTCGGTGTTCGTGTTCAGAATCGTACTGACGACATTGATGAAGATGATGCAGATGAAGATGATGATGAAAAAGATTCAGATGAAGAGGTTATCATCAGCAACTTTCCTGAACATTCAGGAGAGCATGGAGAGGAGTCAGTGAAACTATCATCCCATATTCGATGTGCCTCCCACACATTGAACTTGGTAGCAACAACTGATGCAGATAAAGGACTGAATTCACCTGGACTAAAGAAGATAAAGCATTCTGCAATGGGAAAATGTTCGGCGCTGTGGAATGCTGCTGGTAAACCCAAGTCAGCAGAAAAAATACAGGAAATAACTGGCGTCCAATTTAGGTACCCATGCGTCACCCGATGGAACTCAATGTACGACTCATTAAGCCAAATATATAAACATAAGAACGACGTGAATGTAGCTCTTGAAGAACTGAATCTACCCATCCTCAAAGACAATGAATTGGAATTTATTTCAGAATATTTGTCTGTTCTAAAACCAATTGCAGCAGCCCTCAACAAATTACAGGCAGAGAAAGAATGCTACTACGGTTGTCTTCTTCCAACAGTCCTAGTGACTCAAGATGCCCTCGCAAGATTGGAGCCTATCCAACCAAACGACCTGCGCTTGAGACACTGCATGCCATTACTGGCAGCAGTCGTCTCTGGCTTCAATGCCAGATTTGGTCATTTTTTGTCGTTGAGCCCCGAGGTAACTGATGCCGTTTTGGCCTCAGTATCTCATCCGTATTTCAAACTTAGATGGATATCATTGTTGCAAGGGCCTAATTTCGGCGATCATGAAGCAATCAAGTCTCAAGTAAAAGACAAGCTGCAAATGGCTGTAAGAAATTGTAATTCTGACAGCAGTGGTAATAGTTCGGTGAACTCAGACTCATCATCTGAAGACGATTTCTTCAGAACTATGGACGGCTCATTCTCTGCTCCTAACAACAAGGAAGACTTGGAAGTCCTCAATTATTTGCAGGACACCAGTAAGGCACTCGACTCTTTAGATAGGTATCCTGCTATAAAGAAGATCTTCAAGAGGTATAACACCACGCTACCTTCCTCTGCACCAGTGGAACGGTTGTTTTCGTTTGCTGGCATGGTTCATAGCCCCAAACGAAGTCGTCTCTCGGATGGTAACTTTGAACAATTGGTTTTGCTGAAAGCAAATGTTTACAGCGGTTGAACATTAAATTAACACTCTTAACTTGCGGTTTTTACCCTTATATTGTCAGTAATTGCGTACTGCAGTAAAACTGTAAAATTAAATTCTATGTAAAAAATGTTTACTTATATATGCTGACCATTCATTGATATGGGTTATGGACCTGGTGAAATGAGAATTGAGAAAAATAGAACTAAAAACTATATGTAGGTCATTTAATAGTTTTTTCTTTGCTGATAAGTTATGATAATACTAAGTTTTAAGTTTACCACCTGAAAAACTGAAAGGGGAATCGTCAATCCCCGTGGTTTAGATCAGGTGACATGGGTAGGATGCGATGCTTGTATTGCCTCAGCCCTCAGGGGAGTATTAGGAGTGATACTTTTCAGGAGTGATTAACAAAATAATTTGTTTTTGTTTACTCTACAAGAGTACAACTTTTTTCAATTCATATAAAAGTGATCTTAAAAAGTGATCTTGAAAAGTGATCTTCAAGATCACGATCTTGATCTGGATCTTCAAGTTCACATTTTTCTGGTGATCTGATCTTGATCTTCAAGATCACCAAAGTTGGTGATCTTGCCCATCTCTGCTTCTAATACCGTTGATTTTTTCTAATTTGGCATCGATGTATTCCGGACTGGCGATCCTAAGGGCGCAGAGAAAAATTGAAGAAAAAATGTCCTTCTTAGTTGGGGTGTCATGTCCCGAGTAAAAGTGTACGTAGGACAAATTGTTTGTTTTTTTCCGATAGATACTAAACTTAAGACCTGGGTTTTCCCTATGTACACGCACATCCAAAAATGGGATTGAATTGTCTTGTTCCATTTCTAAAGTAAATTTAATAGAGGGGACTTGATCATTTAACTGAAGGAGGAAGTTATCCAGGTCACGATTCATGGGCCAGATACACAAAATATCGTCGACGTACCGCAACCAAGGGATGCCAACCCCCAGGATTCTCGGAATGTAAGTAATTTCGAAAAACTCCATATAAATACTGGAGAGGAGGGGCGACAAGGGGTTGCCCATGGCCATCCCAAAAACTTGTTGATAATACTCGTTATTGAAAGTGAATTTACAGTCTTTGATGCAAAGCTTAATAACTTCCAAAACAATGTGTGAAGGTAGTGGCAGGTCATACTTATGTAATTCTTGGGAGAGAAAGTCAAGCATATCGTCAATCGGCACTTTTGTAAACAATGAACAAACGTCAAAACTGATCAATCTATCGTTAGTTTCAGTACGTGCATTATTCAATTTTTCAGTAAGATCCATGGAATTTTTTACATGTGAATCAGAGATAGTTCCAAGAATGGGGGACAAGACTTTGACAAGCCATTTGGAGAGTTTATAAGTAATAGAGCCCACCGAGCTAATAATAGGGCGCATAGGGTTGCCAGGTTTGTGAGTTTTAATGAGACCGTAAAGGTAGGGCAGAGAAGGTGAAGTGGACATGAAAAGCGGAATTAAGTCCTTATGATCTTTGAGAATGCGTTTCAAGCCGCTATTAAATGATTTGATGACGTCATCCTGCGGGTTCTTCCTAAGTTTGCTGTATGTGGCGGGGTCCTGGAGAAGCTCGTTCATCTTTCTGATGTAGTCCACTTTGTCCATAATAACTATGGTGTTAGCCTTGTCTGCTTTAGTAATATGGAGCTCCCCATCTTTTTTCAATTGTGAGAGGCTATTGCGAAAACGTTTAGGAAAGTTATCTTCGTAATTAGTATTCGCCGCACTATAAACGAGGCCTTTAACTATGTTAAACAAATACTGAGGGAGATTACACTGTTTTTCAAAACAAGCGAGACTGTAACACATTTGTAAAGCAGAAGGTTTTTTAACAATAAAAAAGGACATACCATATCCAAGGGCACTTTTTGCATCGTCAATAATGTTTTTCGAAGAAAGGTTCAAAACACACTTTGAGCTTGCTTTTTTACTCTACTGACTATTTCGAATAAGACTTTTAATTTTTCGATCCAAAATGTTACGAAGTGAAGAAGTTCTCCGACGCAACTCGTTGTAAATTTCATCAAACAAAGTTTGGATCCACGGTTGGGGAATAACGGTCACAAAATTATGTTTCGCGATTTTTAAATTTTTGAAGGCGGACCACTCATTTTGTTGGTGACTTCAATATGTTTCTTTAAAATTAATCTGCTGAAGTTGTTGAACGGATGGTCGTCAATTTGTCTGAGGCGAATCGGAAGCAGGGATTTGGGAAGAACTTGCTCCTCTAGACAATTAGTAAGAAACTTTCGTCGGATACGAATTGCATGCCCCTTCATTAATGTAGAAGAAAACACGGACACAAACGGAGACAAGAGAGGGAACAGCAAGCCGAAGGAACGCGTGGTGTTCATTATATGAAAATTATTTCACGAAAGTAACACGTGAAAAATATTTATGATGAATAAAACCACGAAGGAAAGGAAACACAGAGGTGCTCAAGCGCTTTCGTCTAATGACATCCTCAGGAACACTGAAGTACATAAAGAATTACAGCCTATATAAAGGTTACAGAAAGAGAAAAAAAATATATATATATATATACAATAAACGGAGAAACGAAATTGAAGGATTGTGGAAGGGGGCACACAAATTTACAAGGAAAAACTATCGATTTTTAGCACAAGATTAAGATTTGTTTCCAAACAATGTTATAGATAAAAAAAAAAATAAAAAAAATAAAATAAAATGAAAATAAAATATATATATACAAATTTATACTGGAAATCTGCCCAAGTTTTAGCACTCTGCTCTTTTTGTATATAAAAATTGAACAATTATCGATTTTTAGCACAAGATTAAAAGATTTGTTTCCAAACAATGTTATAGATATAAAAAATATATATATATACAAATTTATACTGGAAATCTGGCCGGGTTTTAGCACTCTGCCCTATTTTTTGTATATAAAAATTGAAAAATAAAAGTTATTAGGGTGGGACACAAATTTTACCAAAGATTTAGCGTTCTACCTTTCTTATCTAAATCTGTTCTGAAGGAATTCAAAACAACAGGATCGAGTTGAAAAAGACCTTTGCTTATGTTGAAGTTATTTGTTAGTTGGATAATGGCAGATTCAAGAATATTTCTATTAACAATGTTGCTAGAGTGGAATAAAACTGAAGCATTATTCCAATCAATACAGTGGGATAACTCTGACAAATGGACAAAAAGGGCACTGGACAATTGTCCTGTTCTAAAGGAATATTGATGCTGTTTTATACGTGTGTGCAAATCCTTTCCCGTCGGACCTATGTAAAAGGAATCACATTGTTTACAAAAATTTTTATAGATAATGCCTGAATTATTGGTAGGGCTATTTTTTACTATGATATTTTTCACAATATTGTTATATGAAAATACTACATTAATATCCAAGAGTTTAAATACATTAGCAATGCCTAAAAAGCCCGGGAAAAATGGAAGTACTAAAATATTTTTTGACAAAGTACGAGTGTTATTATTGACGCGATAGAAAGTTCGTTTTGCCTTGTTGAGACAAGATTCCATAAACGCAGATGGATAACACAGATCACTTCCAATACCGTTGATTTTTTCTAATTTGGCATCGATGTATTCCGGAATGGCGATCCTAAGGGCGCGGAGAAACATTGAAGAAAAAATGGCCTTCTTAGTGGGGGTGTCATGTCCCGAGTAAAAGTGTACGTAGGACAAATTGTTTTTTTTTTTCCGATAGATACTAAACTTAAAACCTGGGTTTTCCCTATGTACACGCACATCCAAAAATGGGATTGAATTGTCTTGTTCCACTTCTAAAGTAAATTTGATAGAGGGGACTTGATCATTTAACTGAAGGAGGAAGTTATCCAGGTCACGATTCATGGGCCAGATACACAAAATATCGTCGACGTACCGCAACCAAGGGATGCCAACACCCAGGATTCTCGGAATGTAAGTAATTTCGAAAAACTCCATATAAATATTGGAGAGGAGGGGCGACAAGGGGTTGCCCATGGCTATCCCCAAAACTTGTTGATAATACTCGTTATTGAAAGTGAATTTACAGTCTTTGATGCAAAGCTTAATAAGTTCCAAAACAATGTGTGAAGGTGGTGGCAGGTCATACTTATGTAATTCTTGGGAAAGAAAGTCAAGCATATCGTCAATCGGCACTTTTGTAAACAATGAACAAACGTCAAAACTGATCAATCTATCGTTAGTTTCAGTACGTGCATTATTCAATTTTTCAGAAAGATCCATGGAATTTTTTTACATGTGAATCAGAGATAGTTCCAAGAATGGGGGACAAGACTTTGACAAGCCATTTGGAGAGTTTATAAGTAATAGAGCACACCGAGCTAATAATAGGGCGCATAGGGTTGCCAGGTTTGTGGGTTTTAATGAGACCGTAAAGGTAGGGCATGACATAGGTCAGACGGGAAAGGATTTGCACACACGTATAAAACAGCATCAATATTCCGTTAGAACAGGACAATTGTCCAGTGCCATTTTTGTCCATTTGTCAGAGTTATCCCACTGTATTGATTGGAATAATGCTTCAGTTTTATTCCACTCTAGCAACATTGTTAATAGAAATATTCTTGAGTCTGCCATTATCCAACTAACAAATAACTTCAACATAAGCAAAGGTCTTTTACAACTCAATCCTGTTGTTTTGAATTCCTTCAGAACAGATTTAGATAAGAAAGGTAGAACGCTAAATCTTTTGTAAAATTTGTATGCCACCCTAATAACTTTTATTTTTCAATTTTTATATACAAAAAAATAGGGCAGAGTGCTAAAACCCGGGCAGATTTCCAGTATAAATTTGTATATATATTTATTTTTTTTTATCTATAACATTGTTTGGAAACAAATCTTTTAATCTTGTGCTAAAAAGCGATAATTGTTCAATTTTCATATACAAAAAGAGCAGTGTGCTAAAACTTGGGCAGATTTCCAGTATAAATTTGTATATATATTTTATTTTATTTTTATTTTATTTTTTTTTTTTTTTTTTTTTTTTTTTTATCTATAACATTGTTTGCAAACAAATCTTAATCTTGTGCTAAAAATCGATAGTTTTTCCTTATAAATTTGTGTGCCCACTTCCACAATCCTTTAATTTCGTTTCTCTGTTTATTGTATATATATATTTTTTTTTTCTTCTTCTGTAACCTCTATATATAGGCTGTAATTCTTTATGTACTTCAGTGTTCCTGAGGATGTCATTAGACGAAAGCGCTTGAGCACCATCTGTGTTTCCTTTCCTTCGTGGTTTTATTGATCATAAATATTTTTCACGTGTTACTTTCGTGAAATAATTTTCATATAATGAACACCACGCGTTCCTTCGGCTTGCTGTTCCCTCTCTTGTCTCCGTTTGTGTCCGTGTTTTCTTCTACATTAATGAAGGGGCATGCAATTCGTATCCGACGAAAGTTTCTTACTAATTGTCTAGAGGAGCAAGTTCTTCCCAAATCCCTGCTTCCGATTCGCCTCAGACAAATTGACGACCATCCGTTCAACAACTTCAGCAGATTAATTTTAAAGAAACATATTGAAGTCACCAGACAAAATGAGTGGTCCGCCTTCAAAAATTTAAACATCGCGAAACATAATTTTGTGACCGTTATTCCCCAACCGTGGATCCAACCTTTGTTTGATGAAATTTACAACGAGTTGCGTCGGAGAACTTCTTCACTTCGTAACATTTTGGATCGAAAAATTAAAAGTCTTATTCGAAATAGTCAGTGGAGTAAAAAAACAAGCTCAAAGTGTGTTTTGAACCTTTCTTCGAAAAACATTAGTGACGATGCAAAAAGTGCCCTTGGATATGGTATGTCCTTTTTTATTGTTAAAAAACCTTCGGCTTTACAAATGTGTTACAGTCTCGCTTGTTTTGAAAAACAGTGTAATCTCCCTCAGTATTTGTTTAACATAGTTAAAGGCCTCGTTTATAGTGCGGCGAATAGTAATTACGAAGATAACTTTCCTAAACGTTTTCGCAATAGCCTCTCACAATTGAAAAAAGATGGGGAGCTCCATATTACTAAAGCAGACAAGGCTAACACCATAGTTATTATGGACAAAGTGGACTACATCAGAAAGATGAACGAGCTTCTCCAGGACCCCGCCACATACAGCAAACTTAGGAAGAACCCGCAGGATGACGTCATCAAATCATTTAATAGCGGCTTGAAACGCATTCTCAAAGATCATAAGAACTTAATTCCGCTTTTCATGTCCACTTCACCTTCTCTGCCCTATCTTTACGATCTCATTAAAACCCACAAACCTGGCAACCCTATGCGCCCTATTATTAGCTCGGTGTCCTCTATTACTTATAAACTTTCCAAATGGCTTGTCAAAGTCTTGTCCCCCATTCTTGGAACTATCTCTGATTCACATGTAAAAAATTCCATGGATCTTACTGAAAAATTGAATAATGCACGTACTGAAACTAACGATAGATTGATCAGTTTTTGACGTTTGTTCATGTTTACAAAAGTGCCGATTGACGATATGCTTGACTTT
Source organism: Bathynomus jamesi (assembly GCA_023014485.1). NCBI lineage: Eukaryota > Metazoa > Arthropoda > Malacostraca > Isopoda > Cirolanidae > Bathynomus > Bathynomus jamesi. Next base: position 92,574 of record JAJOZX010000001.1, read on the forward strand.
CTCTCCCAAGAATTACATAAGTATGACCTGCCACTACCTTCACACATTGTTTTGGAACTTATTAAGCTTTGCATCAAAGAGTGTAAATTCACTTTCAATAACGAGTATTATCAACAAGTTTTTGGGATGGCCATGGGCAACCCCTTGTCGCCCCTCCTCTCCAATATTTATATGGAGTTTTTCGAAATTACTTACATTCCGAGAATCCTGGGGGTTGGCATCCCTTGGTTGCGGTACGTCGACGATATTTTGTGTATCTGGCCCATGAATCGTGACCTGGATAACTTCCTCCTTCAGTTAAATGATCAAGTCCCTTCTATTAAGTTTACTTTAGAAGTGGAACAAGACAATTCAATCCCATTTTTGATGTGCGTGTACATAGGGAAAGCCCAGGTTTTAAGTTTAGTATCTATCGGAAAAAAAAAAACAATTTGTCCTACGTACACTTTTACTCGGGACATGACACCCCCACTAAGAAGGCCATTTTTTCTTCAATGTTTCTCCGCGCCCTTAGGATCGCCAGTCCGTAATACATCGATGCCGAATTAGAAAAAATCAACGGGATTGGAAGTGATCTGTGTTATCCATCTGCGTTTATGGAATCTTGTCTCAACAAGGCAAAACGAACTTTCTATCGCGTCAATAATAACACTGTACTTTGTCAAAAAATATTTTAGTACTTACATTTTTCCCGGGCTTTTTAGGCATTGCTAATGTATTTAAACTTTTGGATATTAATGTAGTATTTTCATATAACAATATTGTGAAAAATATCATAGTAAAAAATAGCCCTACCAATAATTTAGGCATTATGTATAAAATTGGTTGTAAACAATGTGATTCCTTTTACATAGGTCAGACGGGAAACGATTTGCACACACGTATAAAACAGCATCAATATTCCGTTAGAACAGGACAATTGTCCAGTGCCCTTTTTGTCCATTTGTCAGAGTTATCCCACTGTATTGATTGGAATAATGCTTCAGTTTTATTCCACTCTAGCAACATTGTTAATAGAAATATTCTTGAGTCTGCCATTATCCAACTAACAAATAACTTCAACATAAGCAAAGGTCTTTTTCAACTCGATCCTGTTGTTTTGAATTCCTTCAGAACAGATTTAGATAAGAAAGGTAGAACGCTAAATCTTTGGTAAAATTTGTATGCCACCCTAATAACTTTTATTTTTCAATTTTTATATACGAAAAAATAGGGCAGAGTTCTAAAACCCGGGCAGATTTCCAGTATAAATTTGTATATTTATATATTTTTTTTATCTATAACATTGTTTGGAAACAAATCTTTTAATCTTGTGCTAAAAATCGATAATTGTTCAATTTGTATATACAAAAAGAGCAGAGTGCTAAAACTTGGGCAGATTTCCAGTATAAATTTGTATATATATATTTTATTTTTATTTTATTTTTATTTTTATTCTTTTTATTTTTTATTTTTTTTTTTTATCTATAACATTGTTTGGAAACAAATCTTAATCTTGTGCTAAAAATCGATAGATTTCCTTATAAATTTGTGTGCCCCCTTCCACAATCCTTTAATTTCGTTTCTCCGTTTATTGTATATTATATATATATATATATATATATTATATATATACAGGGTGGGCAGAAAGTAGCTCCCTATTTTGGATTGGTAAAAAAATACGTATATTATCCATTTATTTCAGAAAAAATAATATGAAAAGGTAGGCATACATGGTAGGTTTTCTCTAAAATTCAATGTGGGCTCCAACTCTTTCCACCAGCTTCTGGAGCCGCCCAGGAATGGCGTCCACTGACTTTAGCAGGAACTCCGATGGGATGGAGGACATGACTTCCCGAATTCGGTCCTCCAGTTCTTCCAATGTCCTCGGTTTGGTGCGGTAGACTTCTTCCTTTACCCACCCCCAAAGAAAGAAGTCGCACGGTGTCAAGTCGGGGCTCCTGGCTGGCCATTGATGTGGACCATGACGACCCATCCAACGCCAGTTCAGCTCCTTCTTCAGCACAGTTCGCACTGAGTAGCGGGAGAGTCCACTTTCCCGAGCTGCCTGGCGAGTTGACTTTCGTGGACTCCGTGTGAACATTTCCTGAACTGCCTGCACCGTCTCCTGGGCCCTGGATGTCGAAGGGCGACCACATCTTCGAACATCTGCCACAGACCCCGTGGTCATGAGCTTCGAGTGGCAGTTCTTGATTGTTTTCGGGTCCACTTGGGCACGTGGTCCGTGAATGGCCCCCACCATCTTTGAACTCGAACGACAGATTGCCAAACTTCGTACCGTGCCGCCAACTGGGCACGCTCCTGCAGTGTTAAACGCTCAGCCATGTTACCCTTCAATCTGAAATGAAAAAAAAAAATGAACGTTACAATTGTACCACTTTAGAGAACACTTTGAGAAAAAAAGATTACCGTTACAATTGTACCACTTTAGAGAACACACCATAACAATATAGCAATACAATCACAATTTATACATAATTTATATGTAATTTAAATTAGGGAGCTACTTTCCGCCCACCCTGTATATATATATATATATATATTTTATTTTATTTTTTTTCTCTTTCTGTAACCTATATATAGGCTGTAATTCTTTATGTACTTCAGTGTTCCTGAGGATGTCATTAGACGAAAGCGCTTGAGCACCATCTGTGTTTCCTTTCCTTCGTGGTTTTATTCATCATATAGGGTATATATATATATATATATATATACAGGGTGTCCCAGAATTAACTATCTATTTCAATGAAATCGGACAAATTTAATAAAAACTGACATAATTTTGTGTTTATTACTAAATTATGATACAAAAACAAATAGATATATAAATCATAAGTCAAAACTTTATTGACAAGTTTCAACATGTGCACCGTCTGTATCTCTGCAAATTTCAAATCTATCCTCAGCGCTGCGAAACACATTTTGAAGCATTTCAGGTGTTATCTCCCGCACTGCCAACTGGATGCGTTCTTTAAGTTCAGCTAAACTATTGATCTTTTGGCGATAAACCTTTGTTTTTATGAAACCCCATGCAAAGAAATCCAGGGGTGTCAAATCCGGAGAACGCGGAGGCCAAGGTCGAGGTCCTCCACGTCCAATCCACCGATTCGAAAGGCGTCTGTTGAGGTATTCTCGAACAATTAGAGCATAATGACATGGTGCTCCATCTTGTTGAAACACAACATTATCAAGAATGCCATCATCAAGAAGCTGTGGTTCGAGAAACTGCTGAAGCATATCAAGGTAGACGGTACCTGTTACAGTTGCCTTCGCAAAGAAGAATGGGCCATAAATTTTGGATTTGGTCATTCCAAGCCACACGTTAACTTTTGGAGAGTCTCTTTGCCATTCTATGACTTCAGACGGTCTTTCATTGGACCAGATACGACAGTTGTGTCGATTGACTTTACCACACGTGTGGAAAAGTCGCATCATCACTGAATAAGATGTTATCCAATAAACTTTCATTTTCGATTTGATCCACAATTTCTGCACACCTTGCTGCTCGATTTGGATAATCCTCTTCATTTAGGGCATGCAGTACTTGAATGTGATAAGCCTTTTTCATCAGTGTCGAACGCAAGATTCTATGAACTGTTGTCTTGGATATGTTGAGTCTTCGACCGGCCTCCCTAACCGAAGTTGTTGGTTCATCCTCAAACAATTGTCGTACCTGTTCGGTACTGTTACGTGCTGTCCTTGGGCGTCCTCTTCCCACCTCGTCGTGTACGGATCCAGTTCTTTTAAATTTGTTCACAAGTTCACGAATCGCTTTGTCTGTAGGACCGGTTCTGTGGAATCTTCTTGTAAATTTTTCTCTGATTTCATTACATTGCATTCCTTTGATACGGGATGTTACAACAAAGATGCGTTCTTGTGTATTCATTATTAATAGGGTTCTGAAAGAGAATGAAAATAAAACTATGAAAAACTATGAAAAAATTATGAAAATAAAATTATGAAAAAAATTTAGAAATTTATACATTTTTAACACATATTAAACATGATAAACATAAATAAAAGTGAGTTTTTAAAAAATTTACCCGATTTCATTGAAATAGATAGTTAATTCTGGGACATCCTGTATATATATATATATACAGGGCGTCCCAAAAAAATGTGTATACACACTTTAACAGCTGATAGCTCAATTGATGTTTCTTTCTTTCCAAGTTAAACCCATTAGAATTAATAATGGCAGTCAGACTAAGCTTTGAACAAAGGAAATTCATTCTAAAATGCTACTGGAAGTGTGAAAACGCAGTTGAAGTGCAAAGACAGTTTAGGAGGGAGTTTCAAACAGATCCACCAACGCGACTTACCATCACTCGAATAAGAGATAAGTTTGAAGCCGATGGAACTGTTCAGAATGTCCACAAGAAGCGTTCCGGAAGACCACGGACATCGACGAGCCCCACAAAGCAAGAAAGAGTACTGGAAACGTATCACCAAAGTCCAAGAAAATCTGTGCGGCAAGCGAGTCGTGAGGTAGGAATTTCAGAATCGTCTGTCCAACGCATTTTGAAGCGCTGTCAATGGAAAAGTTACATTCCAAGATTAGTCCATGCTATTAATGAAGATGATCCGGACCGAAGAGTGGAGTATTGCGAGTGGTACTTGGCACGATGTGGATGTGGATTGGACGAAGGGGTTTCGTAGAATACCCTCCGCGTTCACCAGACCTCACACCACTAGACTTTTTTTTTGGGGATACTTAAAAGACAAAGTCTACGCTATAAAACCTGCAACAGTCGCTGAATTGAGAGCAGCCATTGAACGAGAATGCACACAAATACCAAACGAAATGTTTCGTGATGTTTGCGATTCCATTGCTTCGCGTTATCAGCAGTGCCTGGACCAGAACGGACGTCAGTTTGAAAACAGGCGTTGACAAAACAATTAAATAATGTCTGTAGATTCTATTACATTTTGAAAATGAAATGTATTTTCATAAACACTGCCTTTATAATTATTTAAAGTGTGTATACATTTTTTTGGGACGCCCTGTATATATATATAAAACGAAAAAATCTTACATCGATTAAATTTCGATTAAATATTTTTATCCTTAGTATGTGAACTGTCATTGTATTATTAATATTTGTCATATGGACTTCAGTCTGCCAATAAACCTTTTCATTTTCATAAATAAATACATAAAACACACACACACACACACACACACACACACACACACACACATATATATATATATATATATATATATATATATATATATATATACATATTATGCTGACACAGGAGATAAGAGAAAATACCAGAAAAAGTAACTGCCTAAATCTGGTATTCATGAATAACACGAACTTGATTGCTGATATAAAAATAACCCCAACCATTATCTCAGACCACAACTTAATCGAGATATCAACAAATATGACGACAGCATTAAAACACAATACACATATTGAGGAAAGAAGTAAATTCGGGGCCTTTAACTTCAACTCCAAGACTATAAATTGGGAAGCAATCAGATCGCACATGGCCCAAATAGAATGGAGAACAATTTTCGAGAATGAAACAACTGAAGAAATGCTAACAACCTTGGAAGAAAAAACGCTGAGAATTTTAGAAAAATATGCTCCGAAATCACAGCCAAACGAAAAGAGGAGCTGGCTAGAGAGGCAAAAGAGAAGACTTTTCCGCAAAAGAAAGAGAGTGGAGGCGAAGTTAGGCAACTGCTGAGATAATGACAGGAAAGCAATAAAGGAAAAACTGGAGGGTATCGATAGGGAAATACAAACCCTGATTAAGGACCATACAGAGAGGGAAGAGGAAAAGGCAGTAGAAGCAATAAAGGAAAACCCAAAATAATTCTATAGCTATGCAAAAAGGAAAACAAAAACGCACGCCGCTATTGGGCCCTTAAGGACGAGAAATAATGAACTAACCGACGATCCAAAAGAAATATCTGATACATTAAGAGCTCAATATGAATCAGTTTTCAGTACCCCAAAAAGTGACAAAGCGATACCTGACATAAATGTATTTTTTGAAGTGGAATTGCAAGAAGAGTATATAACAGACTTTGATTTTACACCAGAAGATGTAGCGAGAGCTATAGGACAAATGAAACCACATTCAGCTGTAGGTCTGGACAAGTGGAACGCATTATTGATTAAAAACTGTAAAAATGAAATAGCTACACCTTTATACTGGATATGGAGAAGATCCCAAGACACTGGGGAAATACTGAGCATCATGAAACGAGCAAACATTGTCCCTATATATAAAGGAGGGGACAGATCTCAAGCGAAGAACTATAGACCAGTGTCATTGACGTCCCACCTCACCAAAGTATTTGAAAGAATAGTTAGAGAGAAAATTTATGACTTCCTGGAGACACAGGAAAGATTCAACGAAAATCAGCATGGATTCCGATCAGGTAGATCATGCCTATCACAACTAATAGAACACTACAACAATATCCTAGATGCATTGATTGGAAGGCAATGACAACTACGATGTTATATACGCAGATTTTGCAAAAGCTTTCGACAAATGTGACCATGGTATAATAGCACATAAAATTAAATATATGGGAATAACAGGCAAAGTGGGAAAATGGATCTACAACTTCCTCAGAGAACGTCTACAGGTCGTCAAAATTCAAGGTGTATCATCATCAGAATCGGAAGTACGCAGCTCAGTACCACAAGGGACAGTACTGGCCCCACTCCTGTTCATTATCATGTTAACAGACATAGACAGCGGAGTAAACAGCAACAGTATAGTAACATCCTCTGCAGACGATACAAAGATCAGCAGAAAAATCAGCGATGTACATGACGTGGAGTCCTTGCAGAGGGACACGAACAAAATATACAAATGGTCAGAAGACAACATGTTATTTAACACCGAGAAATTTCAGCTCCTGAGATATAGTAGAAAAGAAGAACTTAAACAGACTGCATATTATGCTCCAGATAGACAGGAAATTCAGAGAAGCACGAAAGCGATCGATCTCGGGATAATAATGACAGATGATGCGAAATTCGAAACACAAAATCAGATAGCGATAAATAAAGCAAAAAGAGTCGCCGGACAGGTACTAAAAACGTTCAAGAGAAGGGACAGGACAGTAATGATTCCCCCTGCTAAAAACACTGATTATACCAAAACTTGAATACTGCTCAGTTTTGACGTCCCCATATAAAAAGGAAGAAACTAATAAACTAGAAGAAACGCAAAGGCATTTCACAGCCAAGATTGATGGCTACAAAGAACTCAACTACTGGGAAAGACTACGTAAACTAAATCTGTACTCCCTGGAAAGAAGAGAGAGGTACACCATAATCTACATATGGAAAATGATCGAGAAACTGGTACCAAACCTAAAACTAAACCCAATTATCATGCAAACAACACTGGAAAATAGGAAAGGCAGAATGTGTAGTGTTCCCAAATTAAAGGCCCGACAAGGGACCTCCTCAACTCTGAAGGAAAACAGCTTGGTTGTCAGGGGGCCAAGACTTTTCAACCAGCTTCCAAAGGACCTCAGAAACGTAACGGGGGTCAAAGTTGAAGTCTTCAAGAGAAGACTGGATGCTTGGCTCAGGACGGTACCAGACGAGCCGGGCGTGCCTGGCTATGTACGGTGGAGAGCGCAAGAAAGCAACTCGCTCCTCCACCAAGCCAGACCTAGAGGTGGGGCCACCAGCTTGACCTTCGTGTGAAGAGAGACCAACGCACGAAGCAACGAAAGGTTCATAAGGTGTATATATATATATATAACAAAAAATCTTGTACGGAATCTTGTTTCTGCATGTTATAAACGTTTTCAGATACATATACATACATAATTCATACACACACATACACACACACACATACACACACACACAGACATACATACTTATGTATATCATTTACTAGAACAGACGCTGCTCCTTGAGCATCAAAAGTCCCAGAAACACAGTCTATGGGAGGGGCGGGTGTGAAGCTGTGAACCTTCCCTAGTTCTCCCTTAATGTGTACACTAAATTCGGTGAAGATTACCTTCGCCGTTTAGACGTGTATAAACGAGCATAGAACAAACAGATATATATACAGGGTGTCCCAAAAAAAACTATATACTCTTTATAGCATCATATATTTCATAATTTAAAAAAAAAACAATATATTGTTATAGCAATTGCCAATGAAAGGTAAATTAGTAATCTAAGTGATCAAAATGTTATAGCGAGTTGTTTGCATATAAAATTTAATTAACTACGCCAAGTGCTCAAAATGTTCTCTGGCGGCATGAATGCACTTTTGAATGCGTCGACTAACTGATTCGCAGACATGGACTAATGTGGATGCTGTGATGGTCCCGCACTTTTCCCTAATTACATCCTTAAGGTGTTCGAGTGTTGCGGGTCTTGTACCATAAACTGCATCCTTCAGGTAGCCCCACAAGTAAAAATCAAGTGGAGTCAAGTCCGGTGAACGTGGAGGATACTCAACGCTTCCTCTTCGTCCTATCCAACGGTTAGGCAACGTTTCATCGAGGTACCTTCTGACATCACAATGATAATGAGGGGGGCTCCATCTTGTTGAAAGTAAAAGTCGTCGTTTCCAAACAACTTCCGAACTGCAGGTATAATTTCTGTCCGTAGCATGTCGAGATATGTGGCACCGGTAACTGTCCCATTAAAGAAAAATGGTCCAACCAAACCCCTGGATGATAAACCACACCATGCTGTTAATCCTGGTAAATTAACATGTTTATCCACATAAACGTGTGGATTATCAAGTGACCAGTACCTGCAGTTGTGTCGATTTACTGTGCCATTCAGCTTGAAGGTAGCTTCATCAGACCACACGATTTTGTTGTATTGAAAGTGCATTCATGCCGCCGGAGAACATTTTGAGCACTTGGCGTAGTTAATTAAATTTTATATGCAAACAACTCGCTATAACATTTTGATCACTTAGATTACTAATGTACCTTTCATTGGCAATTGCTATAACAATATATTGTTTGGTTTTTTTTTTAAATTATAAAATATATGATGCTATAAAGAGTATATAGTTTTTTTTGGGACACCCTATATATATATGTGTGTGTGTGTGTGTGTGTGTGTGTGTATATATATTATATGTGAATATATATATATATATATATATATATATATATATATATATATTGTTACATAGAGGAATATGATAAGGAAATTGATTACTTAATCAAAGGCTAATTTAACCTAAAAATAAATTGTTCATGAAAACAAAAGGAACGAATCGAAATGGTTGCTCCCCCTTTTTCGTTTCTGAAAGGACGTTTTATAAATCCTTAAGTACATGAAATTAAAAAACACTTGCATGTTAAATACTCATGTAATTTAGGGAAAAAGACATGAATTCAACTGTCTATTAACTATTTAATTCTGAATAAGTTCGGATAAAAATACCATATATAGGTTACCCAAAAACTAGGAAAATAAATAATGTAAAAATTACATTTTAAACCAAAACATAGCCATGAGAATTTGACTCTGTTCGAGGAGACGTTAAGAAAAATGAAACGCCGAACCAAAATCATACTTTTGTATAAAACGGGAAAACTCCGTTCGAATTAGATTGTTACATTATTAACAAGTTTAATGGTATGTTAAAATTACACCTTCTGAAAGGTTAATAATTGTTAAAAATAGGATGAATCAATTAAAGAGAATCTTATTTGGGTAAGTAAATTTTACGCCTGACAGCCTCGCGCGGCAACCGGGGGTTATAGGCCGAAAAAAGAAGTTATCATATATAAAATGAAATCGTATTAAAGCAATGAACGAGAAAGAAATTTATATCAAATTACTCTTTATCTATTGCCGAATAACATAGCATAAATTATGTTTGTTTAAAGCTGGGATTAATGTCTTTATTAAAATATAAAACGCGAAGCTAAAAGCGCCAAATAAGAAAAACGGAGAAAGGCAGCGTGTGTCTGAAGTTGAAACGATAACGTTATAAAAAGACTCCACGTGAAAGGTGAAGTAAAAGTCACAAATTTAATTTGTTCACCGTACAATTTAACATAAAGAAAATGTGTGGTTCACTAAGTTGAATAAGCTCAAATAAGTCTTCCCTATAAGAGTATAGAAAACGGACCTAACGCGTAAATCACTCTTAAAACGAATGTGTTGGATAAAGTAATTGGAACGCAAACTAGTCTTCCCTTAAAAATTTAACGGAAGAAAACTGAGACACTCTGTATATTCTATTCGTGTCTGTAAATACTCGAAAATAGTGTACCCTGCATTCTCCGTTTAGAAAATGAACTGAGTTCCGTGCATTCGGTAGAAATATAAAATACACATGTTATTATAATGCAATGTTCTCAAGAAGAGAATATTTACCACTGTCAAAAAGGAAGTAGGTAAACAAGGTAACTAATGTATACATTAGACATTATAATTGAAATGGTCAAATAACCAGATAGGATTCAAATAATTCATTGAAAATATATTATGTACCTAGCTACTACGGTCAAAAGGCCGGACAGAGAAACGATTGTTACTCTAAAGATAATTCAATAAAAATTGTAGTATGTATACGTTCATTCATTTTTAATGGCCTTGCGTATTACAATACGGCTGTATTCAGTGAAATAACTACCAATTGTAGATTAAACTTGTCTAACAGTCAAATTTAAATTGCTTGTGCATTTAACTAAATTTTAGTATTATTAAGTGTCTTCCCGAAATAAACCAAAATTTATCACTGTCAATAATTTCATTTTTGCAGTGAGTTGTTTAATAAGAGTTTGACGAATAAATTATTTTTGGAAAAGGCTTTTCAGTTATTCCCCAGCACGGATTGACAGAGAAATAAGATTTATAACAAGTTTTATAGTACATAACCTTGGGTTAAATTTATATAATGTGGTTTAAAGGAAAACAGGTTAAATAAAAATATAAATCATACAGTAAATGTAAAATATAAAACCACTTAATATATATATATCGGGTAATTACAAATGATGTTCCCAATTTTAAACATTTATTATGAAAAAACTACAAAGCTACAGCGAAAAGCAAGATATACAAATAAAGAAAAACTCAAAAGGTTTTATTTACAAGCTATTGAAGTTCAATAGGAGCTCTTTTTGTGTCTCTGCAAACATCAAAGCGGCATTCTGTTTCCCTCCCTACATTTTGTAGCACATACTGAACTTTTCTAACAGCCTCACGTATCCTTTCCTTCAAATGTTTCAAAGTTGTTGCCATTGGTGGGTGGAACAAAAACTTCATTTTTGAAATAGCTCTAGAGGAAGAAGTCAAGGGGGTTAGATCGAGCGAACGAGCCGGCCATGGAATGGGCGCCTTCACGCCCAATCCAACGATCAGGCAACTGCTTATTCAGGAAATGTTGTAACTTCAAAAGGAGCTCATAATGAACTTCATTAACTTGTAAATAAAACATTTTTAGTTCTTCTTTATTTGTATATCTTGCTTTTCGCTGGAGCTCTGTTGTTTTTTTATAATAAATGTTTAAAATCGGGAAGATCATTTGCAATCACCCGTATATACGAGTATATGATACAAACCCACAAGGAAAAACCAATGCTTGTTAATGTTTTGCTAATCTCTTTTTATTTCTCTGTTCTGATGTACATAGGTATGTATTTTCGTCATCAGATTCTCGCTTCTTCCTTCATTTCCTGACGAGGTGTATTGCTGAATACACGAAAGACCTTGGAATAATTTTTTCTTTTTTCATGTGGATTTCCATCATTCATTCATTTCACGTGTTTAAGTTTAAGTGTGAAATGCATCGCATATATATATATGTGTGTGTGTGTGTGTGTGTTCTTTTACTGTGAATTTTTCATATAAAAATATTAACGTAATTTCGAGTTTAAACTGGGAAGATGAAGAAAAATTGGGGGCTAAATTTTGCTCAATTTAAGTTTTTTGTTTTTTTTTTGGTCTGTTTTTGTTGACTTTTAATTTTTATAAGAATTTTTAATGGATCTCTATAACCCGAGTTTATTGGCTTTTATATAGATTTTATTTAAAGTTCAATGTCCCTCAAATATTGGAGAGTTTTAATAAATAGTGATGGTAAAAATGGATTAAAAAATTTAGATTACCTAATTCAAAACAAAAAAATAAAAAAATAATATATGTCCCAAAAAAATGTATACACACTTTAACAGCTGATAGCTCAATTGATGTTTCTTTCTTTCCAAGTTAAACCCATTAGAATTAATAATGGCAGTCAGACTAAGCTTTGAACAAAGGAAATTCATTCTAAAATGCTACTGGAAGTGTGAAAACGCAGTTGAAGTGCAAAGACAGTTTAGGAGGGAGTTTCAAACAGATCCACCAACGCGACTTACCATCACTCGAATTAGAGATAAGTTTGAAGCCGATGGAACTGTTCAGAATGTCCACAAGAAGCGTTCCGGAAGACCACGGACATCGACAAGCCCACAAAGCAAGAAAGAGTACTGGAAACGTATCACCAAAGTCCAAGAAAATCTGTGCGGCAAGCGAGTCGTGAGGTAGGAATTTCAGAATCGTCTGTCCAACGCATTTTGAAGCGCTGTCAATGGAAAAGTTACATTCCAAGATTAGTCCATGCTATTAATGAAGATGATCCGGACCGAAGAGTGGAGTATTGCGAGTGGTACTTGGCACGATGTGGATGTGGACTGGACGAAGGGGTTTCGTAGAATACCCTCTGAGTTCACCAGACCTCACACCACTAGACTTTTTTTTATGGGGATACTTAAAAGACAAAGTCTACGCTATAAAACCTGCAACAGTCGCTGAATTGAGAGCAGCCATTGAACGAGAATGCACACAAATACCAAACGAAATGTTTCGTGATGTTTGCGATTCCATTGCTTCACATTATCAGCAGTGCCTGGACCAGAACGGACGTCAGTTTGAAAACAGGCGTTGACAAAACAATTAAATAATGTCTGTAGATTCTATTACATTTTGAAAATGAAATGTATTTTAATAAACACTGCCTTTATAATTATTTAAAGTGTTATACATTTTTTTGGGACGCCCTGTATATATATGGGATGAATTTCACAATTAAACACGTGAAATGAATGAATGATGCAAACCCACAAGGAAAAAGAAAAATTATTTCAAGGACTTTCGTGTATTCAGACGTATACCTCGTCAGGGTGTCAGGATTCCCAGACGAGGTGTACTTCTGAATAAACGAAAGGCCTTGGAATTTTTTCATTTTCCCTGTGGGTTGGCATTATATATATATATATACACAGTATGTATATATATATATATATATATATATATATATATATATATATATACATACTAGCCTGTATGTTTTCTTTTTTTGAAATCCATAAGGAAAAGCAAGGTTCTACTCAAAATTAATGAACAAAGACATAGCTCACTTCACTTACCTAATAAAAGGGAATTATTAAGCATTAAGCATGTACATCTATCACACGCGGCCACATCACAACACCAACACGCTGTGTTTACACTTGCCGAGTCACACAGTCAGACACAGTTGCCAGAACAAGATTTCCTGGGCACCATACATTAGCCCAATAACTTTTTATTTCTCATTTCATGCAGTTCTTATTTCTCATTTTAATATACCCGCAATATTTTAAGTATTTATAATAATATGGAAAGTTATGATGTGAAGATGATCTCGCAAAATATTTCAAAATTGTACTAACTCACTGAGTGTTGAGTGTATAATTTCTGAATGGCTAAAATAATTTTATTAGTGACTCTAGCGAGCATTGCAAACAGAGCTAAATTTGGAGATGACTTATTTTTTTTTAGTTTTGCATTTTCATGTATCTTAACACTAGAAAGTGTAGTCTTAAAGTCTACCAAAGATCATTAATGTAATTGTACCTTGTACTGTATGTGAAAGATGTTTCTAATGTATGGTAGGCCTATAGGTATGAAATTTATATCATGCCATTACTATGTAATTATACAGGGTGTTCGGAAAGTCACTGTGCACTTATATTTAATAGCATACAATAGTATAACATTGCATATATGATAGAGGTTATGGATGGGACCATCAGAACTTATAAAAGGTGTTGAAAGTGATGTCCTTTAACAGCAATACAGGCCTGGACCCGTCTTATTTTATTTTGAAACACCTTTGTCAGTTCTTCATTAATTAACATTAATTATATAAGTGCACAGTGACTTTCCGAACACCCTGTATATACGATAATAATATAATAACGATAATATTAAGAATATATTTGCACCTGATATTTCAACATGTTATATATGTAATTTGCTTCAAGAGTATATTTGCACCTGATATTATCCATTATTAGACACTTTTAAAGTTATATGTACGATACTTTATATTATTAAAGCAAATGGAAAAGACCGAAAAAGTTATTTGCAAACAATATAACAATTTACATCTGTTATAATACCTATATTAGTAAAATTATTGTTTGCATCATATTATTTGGAAGTTTATATGTTACAATTTACGACGGGCGAAAAACAAAATTATCGACGCCAGTAGCTACTGTAGTTATCAGTATACCAGGTGGTATTCTTCTCTAGTTTGGCCTATTTTTTGTTATAGAAATAGATACAGTACAATAGTTTATACACATAAATAATACAAACACATTATGTGAGTTCAGTTCAACTGATGACCAACAGATAGATTGTTTTCCCACACTAGTTTTGCTACATTAAGTCAGTTGGTCACTGCTAACTGACTGAATAATATTTATATACTGCGACATATATAATATTTAAGTACCTAACGTCACAGTGACCTGTCACTAATCTGTTGGTCACCTAAATGAATAGTATTTATCAAAGACTGTCACCTGACTAGTCAAGAGAGACATGGGGCTGAGGCCTGGCCTCGGGCATATTTTGCAGGCCTCGGCCTCAGCCTTAGCCTCGGACCTTAAAAGTGGACTTGGCCTCGGCCTCGTGGTCAGCTAAAAAGTGGAAAGGCCCCGTTACTTTCGTGAAGCCTTAGGGAATCCTGATTTTTTGTTTTGTAATTTTCAACCCCCGGTAGCATTGGGGTGGAGATTCTTCAGATGGGCCCGCTCGGGGTGGATATTCTTCAGGTGAGGACCATGACATGACAGGTGACCGTATATGGCGGCATACTTTGATAAATATTACTCAGACATGTGACTAGTCAGGCGGCAGTCTTTGATAAATACTATTCAGTTAGGTGACCAACAGATTAGTGACAGGTCACTGTGACGTTAGGTATATAAATATATATGTCGCGGTATATAAATATTATTCAATCAGTCAGCAGTAGACCAATTGACTTAATGTAGCAAAACTAGTGTGGGAAAACAATCTATCAGTTGGTCATCAGTTGAACTGAGCTCACATAATGTGTTTGTGTTATCTATGTGTATAAACTATTGTACTGTATCTATTTCTATAACAAAAAATAGGCCAAACTAGAGAAGAATACCACCTGGTATATTGATAACTAGCTACTGGCGTCGATAATTTTGTTTTCCCTCCGTCGTAAATTGTAACATATAAACTTCTAGATAATATGATGCAAACAATAATTTTGCTAATATCGGCATTATAACTGAGATGTAAATTGTTATTTGTTTGCAAATAACTTTTTCGGTCTTTTTCATTTACTTTAATAATATAAAATTATACATATAACTTTAAAAGTGTCTAATAATGGATAATATCACGTGCAAATATACTCTTGAAGCAAATTACATATATAACATGTTGAAATATCAGCTGCAAATATATTCTTAATATTATCGTTATTATATTATTATCGTATATATAATTACATAGTAATGGCATGATATAAACTTCATACCTATAGACCTACCGAACAACAGAAACATCTTTCATATACAGTACAAGCTACAATTACATTAATGATCTTTGGTAGACTTTAAGACCACAATTTCTTATTGTCAAGATACATGAAAATGTAAAACTTAAAAAAAATAAGGCATCTCCAAATGTAGCTCTGTTTGCAATGCTCGCTAGAGTCACTAATAAAATAATTTTAGCCATTCAGAAATTATACAATCAACACTCACTCAGTACAATCTTGAAATATTTTGCGAGATCATCTTCACATCATAACTTTCCATATTACCATAAATACTTGAAATATTGCGGGTATATTAAAATGAGACATAAGAACTGCATGAAATGAGAAATAAAAAGTTATTGGGCTAATGTATGGTGCCCAGGAAATCTTGTTCTGGCAACTGTGTCTGACTGTGTGACCCGACAAGTGTAAACACAGCGTGTCGGTGTTGTGGTGTGGCCGCGTGTGATAGATGAACGTGCTTAATGCTTAATAATTCCCTTTTATTAGGTAAGTGAAGTGAGCTATGTCTTTGTTTATTAATTTTGAGTAGAATCTTGCTTTTCCTTATGGATTCCAAAAAAAGAAGAGATACAGGCTCGTGTGAGACTACGGTAGGTTACCTTTGGAAGAGATTTAGGACTAGGCTAGGCTAGATTGTTGAGTCTTCCCAAAGCATGGGGGAGCTTATTCGTAAAAGATTTCGAAGTGAGTATCTGCACCCAGAGATGCAAATACTACATTCGTTATTTGCATCCGAATATCACACCTCTGGGTACAAATACCTTCAGCCTAACAATCTTAAGGCCTCGTGAAGCCTCCCCTAAAAAGGCCACGGCCTCGGTCTCGAGGCGTTTGAAAAATGTATGTCCTCGGCCTCGAGGCCTGGGGCCAGGCCTCGTCCCCATGCCTGCTGGTCACCTGTCTGAATAATATTTATCAAAGTATGCCGCCACATACGGTCACCTGTCAGGTCATGGTCCTCACCTGAAGAATCTCCACCCCAACGCTACCGGGGGTTGAAAATTACAGAACAAAACAAATCAGGATTCCCTAAGGCCTCACGAAAGTCACGAGGCCTTTCTACTTTTCAGCTGGCTTCGAGGCCGAGGCCGCTGCCAAGGCCACTTTTGAGGTCCGAGGCCGAAGTCGAGGCCGAGGTCTGCAAAATATGCCCGATGCCGGCCTCGAGGCCGAGACCAGGGCTCAGCCCCATGTCTGATATATATATATATATATATATATATATATATATATATGTGTGTGTGTGTGTATATATATGGAGAGAGAGAGAGAGAGAAGAAAGAGAGAGAGAGAGAGAGAATTTTGAGCTTTTTTATTGGAAAGAAATAATTTCTTTCAAAACATATTGATAATAATTTTTAGAAATTTTATTTTTCATGATTATTTTTCATTTAGAGAAAAATAATAATAAGATAAAATGGGTGTTTATAAGCAAACGAATTATAAGTATATTAATGTGGTGAAAATTAGGCCAAAGTTGGTCATATTGACCAGTTTCATCCTGGTTATGGTACTGTGTTTGAATCAGGTTTTTCGAGACATTAGTACGCTTCTGACTAGTTATAAAAGTTGCTAATGGCTAAAGTAAAGATGGTTGACTCATAATTTAAAGGGTTCATTGAACCGTCTTTCACTATATACAGTAGGTTGGTTGAAAGCGGCACCAGTAAAACCACTTTAAATTGATCGAAATATGCATCTTTCATTTTCAGTGAAAAGGATTCGGTTTCCAACTGTTGAAGTCTTCACACCGGAAACAAAACCTTTTCTTCCAACAATAATAATAATAATAATAATAATAATAATAATATAATAATGAGGCAAGTGTATAAAGATATTCATCCAACGGAGACATCATATACACATTATAGTTTAAGTTGTCTTAATGAGTTGAACGCCTTTTTCTGAGGTAATAATTTCTCGTTCTTCGCCACGAAACCAAATCTCTGATCTTGACCGAGAAAAAGGAAATCTACTGCCTAAATTTTAAACCTTTTTTGCTCGAATCAATTAAAGATAGGAAACTGCGGATGACAACCTAATTTTAAAATTGGGGTTTTGCGGGGTGGGAGGGGGACTTCTCTCTCTCTCTCTCTCTCTCTCCTCTCTCTCTCTCTCTGTCAGAATGCAAAACCTGGACTGATATTTTCTTAGTTTAAAATAAGTCTTCTCAAATTTGCGGTTTTATGGAGCGCGTGGTTATAAACATCTTGTGGCGGATGATAGAGTGAGTTCGTAATAGCAAAGCTCGGAGAAGAATCTCATCCGAGATATACTATCCTTTTGTGGGATTTTGCGTTTTGCCAAGAACAAAAATAACGCTGCGCCGACAGCGAGGCATTATTTATTAATAAAAACTGATGAGTTTCTCCGTCTTTGCGGTGCTTTTTTTAGATTTTTCTTTTTGTTTTGATTTTTTCGACAAATAAACTGTGAACATTTTGAAATGACGGGTTTTCTTTTTTAGAAGCTATTTTCATAATTGTTGATTTATTTTCAAAGAATTTTAAACTTGCTGTTACGTTATTTTACTGCGAACATAATATAACAACCATACACTCCCATACTCACACTCAACCCTAATATATATATATATATATATATATATATATATATATATATATATATATTATACAGCGTATATACTGTGTCCCCAAAAAGGTGGCCATTTTTTCACCGGGTTAACAAAACCACAATTCCAAGGATAACTAAATGAAACAGAAATGATATTAAACCCTTTATATTGTCCTTAAAATGAGAGGTAGTTTATTTAAATCGAATGAGTAGTCTTTTTACAAATTCAATTTGAACAATAGTTGCTAAAAAATAAAGTAGGTACTCCTGGTTCGGATTCCACGTTAAGCTGTAGGTTCCCACTCTCATATAACCCTGACTGTTAGTACGAAGCCTAAATCATATAACAACAACAAAAACAACAACAACTAAAGAGGTAATGTAATAATGGGGTTGTTTAACCTCCTTTTCAACATATGTAAGGTCACATGACGGAGCTTTACGTGGGATCCAAACCACGGGTCGCTACATAATCTGTCCTCAATTTAATTTTTAACTACAACCCAGATCGTTTGTCGCTTAACTCCGTTGATCAATTGGGAGTGGCGTTACGACATTGGACAAGACGTAGCCCAACCAAAGAGGTTCCACATCCACTTCAAAGTGTACCATCGGTTCTGGCAGTCGGAATACACTAAACCACAACTATGTTACAACCCAATGTATACCCTACTATATTCGAACCGGTGGTACATACAACATACAAGATCAAATAAAAATATTGGCAGAAAGTTAAAAATGACTATAAAATAAAACATGGCAACAATGAATGTAAAATAGCATTATTATTATAAATATATGTCGGCGGTTTGATGATGTTCTGCTTTGTTACACCATCTCCGACGTTTAAAGTATTCTCAGTATGTCGCTTCCTCGCACCAACAAGGAAGTTTATACCGTTTAATTAATCTGACTGCGAGATTCCGGGGCAACACTTTATACCCTTTGCCCAATTGCGTCCTGTCCCTCAGTCCGTTGAGAGGATAGAGTGCCTTTCTCGGAAGGATATAAATTACGAGTTTTCCTTTTGTCAGTCCTTTATTTTCACAAGGGGGAAAATCACTTTTAAACTATTAATGGATATCTTTTACAATACAGAGTAATTAGAAAAATCAAATCCTTTTCACTACACTTGTTTAGAGAGTTATTAACGAACAAATGCTTACATAAAAAAGTTAAGGTGCCCAGCCGAACCGGCTGGCCCAAGGGCGAAACACTGATTCCCACTGCCTGCCCGAAGGCCGAGGCGGGACTCCGTTTCCACTCTTCCCTGGAGAATTTCCCATGGTACCACGTTTTACAAAAAAGATTATTAAACTTGCAAAAATCCTACTCAAATAGTGATATTAGCAAAAGAATTTATATAATTCGATATTAGCAAAAGAATATATATAATCGTAGTTTTACACTTAACTTCTTTATGTGATTTAGCCGAAAAGAACATTTAGAATTTAGGAATCTCTGTTTAAGATTATAGACATGACAACACTGTTTTCGTTAGGGTTAGAGAAAAAGGATGCCAAGCTTTCCACTGGTAATGAGGCACTTTATACAATATTAAAAATTTAACGGAATCATATTTTGATTTATATGAACAGAATAATATCTTTTAAAGGATTAATATTTTAATTTATACAAACAGGATGATATCTTTAAATTTTAACATAAGTTTATTTTCCTGTGAAAACTCTTTTCCACATGGCTCCCCTCCCAGAGTTGGAACTAGGGGGTTAGTTTTAAAATCCTCTCAAACAAGAGCAGTTGGATGTAGTGGTACATAGAGACAAAGTTATTATTGAAGAAGTAGTTGGATATAATGTTACATAGAGACAAAGGAAATAGTTAAACAAAATACCTCTACTTCGTACTTAATCCACTATATTTATCAGTTAAATTTTACATTAAAATTGATACTTATGCACTAATGAACACATAATTAACGGTCACTTGTGTGTCCTTGAGCACTTGGAGTCTGATTTCTTTAGGTCCACTTTTTACACTGGTGTAAGTTCACCGTGTGCATACACTTTTAAATAATACACGATTTTTATCAAACTTTAAGAGAACAAAAATTTAGAGAAATGAATTTTCATGAACTATTGGAAAAAGTACTTAAGTAAAATTGATACAAATTCTGCAAGGTTTAGAACGGATATTGTCGTTTTGAGAACTTTTTAGAACTTTGGAATTGACTCAACTCTAAAGCTTGGAAGGTATATAATTTCAAAGGTTACGTGTGGACATTGCTCAAGTTTCTGGATGTATGCGTTGGTGGCTAATTGCCTCCGACATCAATTATTCCACGTCTCAAGCGTATTTCAATAATTTAGTACGTAGGGCATGAATGCACGGGTATCGCCTAAACGGGTATATGGAGTACGTGTGGTGGTAGCTCTTGAACTGGAAATACGGTAAAAAAATAAAATTGTAAATGGGATAAACCGACGTTATGATTACTGTTCTTCGTTTCGTGTATTCGGTCCTTTTGGAGTGAAATCAAAGTGGCAGATGGCTCCAATTTCGATTTCCAAACCTTCTGATTAGAAAGAACAGAATCGAATGAACGCATCACTCCCTTTGGTAGGAAGAAAAAGAGTGGCAATTTTCTTTTCCCGAATTCGTCGAGGTCATAAACCGAGCTTGCATCATGTCCGAGGGACATAGGCGAATTCTCCGTGACCTCACGTAAATTTGTAGAAGGGGGATCCCTCGAAAAATCCGCGCAATGCTCACTACTCTTCCAAGTATGAGCAGAAGTTGCGTGATTAAGGACTTCATCTGGGACGATCTCGTCACAGACCACTTCTCCCGGAAAATTCTCCTCCTCGAGAACTTCCCTCGTGATGTCTAGGACAGTCTCTTCATAGAGCGCTTCCGTCTTCATCATCTAAGAAGTGAGTAACCATCCGAATCCTCGCGATATCATCGCGAACGTTATAATGAACATAATATCCCTCTAATGCGCCAAACCATTCGTTCACGCATGGGGGTCCTAAGTTATCGTATTCTCTCCCCTTAAAAATTGGAACCTTAGGGATATTACTCGTCCGATAATCACATATATCCACTTTTCTTCGAAAACAACGAAGGAACAGAAAAATGGACTTCCAAACGAGGAAGGCGAAGCGAAACAAAAAAAAGAAAACTTATCCCTAATATCGTATATACAACAGAATTTAAGCGAAAAAACTTAAGCGTGACATTAGCTCCTTCGGTTTAAATAAACAATAAAATCATCCCAAACGAAGATGCAAAACTTGCCTGTCGATTTTGACACATTACTCGAAATGTACCAATTCATTCTAATTTAAACTGAAAAAAGCACAAAAAAACAAAGACAAAACTATTCGCGCTCCAACGCAAAATTCGCGCGCTAAACGAGTCAACAAACAAACGTACGCACGAACTATATATACACATACGACCAGTTCGGTACAATTAATTTAAGAGTCCACAAAAATGAAAATCAAATCCAAAATCCGTTTTCTGTTAAAACAATACGAGAGACAATTCAAATTAAAAAAAAATTAAATATTCACTTTAAATTTTTTTTTTCTCAAATCCCATAGATTACCATATACAGTACTTTGCAGAAATCGTTTCGTTACAAACAATAAAATATATAATTCCCTATATATTTAAATACACAAATACTGCATGCAAAAAACACAAACTTGTCAATTTTTTTCCTCTTACCCAAAAACAAAAAAAAAAACATAAAAATTGAATTAAATTGATTGTAACACAGACAAACAAAAAAAAATCGTTTTTAACTCACCAACGAAGAATTAAATTGTTTACAAACAACAAATATAGTTCACCTATCCATACATACACACATATAGATATACGCAAAACACACACACACACACACACATATATATATATATATATATGCCCAAAATACTGCAAGAGAAAAAAAATCATTTAACAATCACAACGAACAGTGAACTGTTTACGAACTATAAATATATACTCTAATTTATTTATATACAGTATGTAAAACACTGCATGCAAAAACGCAAATCTTCTAACAAAAAAAAGAAAGAATAATAATAAAAAACAAATTTTCAACCCTATACGTTAATACTGGGATACACTTCTTTTTTTTTCCGTACTCAATTTCCCTTTTCAACCACAAGAGAGAATAATAAAAAAGTTAAAAAAAAATGTTTTTCAAACCAATGCATTAAACTGGGATACCCTTTTTTTCATGTACTTAATTCATTTATTAATATTTAATACTAATGTTAATCTTATTTGCCAAAAAACACTTACTCCAGTTACCGAGTTTTTCACTATTTCCTTTTATTCCGTCTTGAAAGAGCCTTTGTTTTCGTGTCCTTCCACTCTTCGTTGCGGGGACAGAGTCAAATGCGTTCGACTGTCCGCGATCCAGAAATGTGAAGGCCGTGTCCGAATGAGATGCGCTTACAGAATCGAACACGCCCTATCCCCGCAATCTCTCATTCCTTCCTTGAAGAACGTTTCTCGTTGACGATTAAAGGCTTTCAAAATCTTCCTCAATTTCGACAATTCCTCCACTCTTCATTGTGGGAATTTACGTCAATGCTATGCGTCGCATATGACGTCCAATTTTCGTAATTAATTCCAATGCGGTCTGTCCATTTTTCGTTGACGATCAAAGTCTTTGAAAATCTTTTCCAAATTTCAAAAATTCTTCCACTCTTCGTTGTGGAAATTTACATCAATGCTATGCGTCGCATATGACGTTTCCAAGAGATATCAAATTCGTGAAATTTCTCTGCGTGCCCAATAATAATTTTCGTCACGGTCCTCTCTTCTAAACAAGTGAGTGATTCCAGGCTGACTTCCTTGTAAAGGAATTTCTGACTGAACAAAGATTTTTTTTTTTTCAAATCTTGCTCCTCGGCGACAGTGTCGCAAAATGGCGGATGAATGATTTCTTCTTTTAATCCTGGTATAGGTGTGCCAGGTGTCGGCGGTTTGATGTTACGCTTCGTTACACCATCTCCGACGTTTAAAGTATTCTCAGTATATCGCTTCCTCGCACCAACAAGGAAGTTTATACCGTTTAATTAATCAGACTGCGAGATTCCGGGACAACACTTTGTACCCTTTGCCCAATTGCGTCCTGTCCCTCAGTCCGTTGAGAGAATAGAGTGCCTTTCTCGGAAGGATATAAATTACGAGTTTTCCTTTTGTCAGTCCTTTATTTTCACAAGGGGGAAAATCACTTTTAAACTATTAATGGATATCTTTTACAATACAGAGTAATTAGAAAAATCAAGTCCTTTTCACTACACTTGTTTAGAGAGTTATTAACGAACAAATCAAAAAACCAAGGGCGAAACACTGACTCCCACTGCCTGCCCGAAGGCCGAGGCGGAGGGGGATCTCCGTTTCCACTCTTCCCTGGAGAATTTCCCATGGTGCCACGTTTTACAAAAAAGATTATTAAACTTGCAAAATCCTACTCAAATAGTGATATTAGCAAAGGAATTTATATAATTCGATATTAGCAAAAGAATATATATAATCGTAGTTTTACACTTAACTTTTTTATGTGATTTATTTTAGCCGAAAAGAACATTTAGAATTTAGAAATCTCTACTTAAGATTATAGACGTGACAACACTGTTTTCGTTAGGGTTAGAGAAAAAGGGTGCCAAGCTTTCCACTGGCATTGAGACACTTTATACAATATTAAAAATTTAACGGAATCATATTTTGATTTATATGAACAGAATAATATCTTAAAGGATTAATATTTTAATTTATGCAAACAGAATGATATCTTTAAATTTTAACATAAATTTATTTTCCTGTGGAAACCCTTTTCCACATATATTTTCTTTTTTGCTGATCGTAAGTTTGGGCAACAAAATAAGCTTTCTCTCATTTATTGGAAATGAGAATTTTGAGGTAATATGAATTTGAAATCTCTCTTCATTATAAGTTATGATAACTTAAGAATATATTATTTAAAGAGTTAATATACTGGATATGTTTTTATATAATTATATTAGTAATACATCATTATTACACGGTATAAGTGTATATGATTATTGAAGTTGCAAAAAATTCCTGAATAAAATAAACGTTGTTTTTAAGTTGATAAAAGTGATAAGGTAATTTTCATTGTTGAAGTTCAGAGTTGTTTTAATTAGTGTTACTAACTCCATTGTTGGCGTAAAGTGACGTTGACAGCCTTGATTAGATATGAACTTAAGCAATGACTTTAAGAATCATCACTGGAAACTTAATGCTGATATCTTAACCCTATATGGACAACTGTTACATATTTCTAACCTTTCATATACATGCATTTGTAACTTAACCCCACAAAAAATTCTGTCTATAGAGGGTTAATATAATTGCGATACTTTAAATTTTTGTCTGAACCTCTTTCAAGGGCTACGTCGTGGCCAAGTGTCGTAAGAAGTTAAGCGACATTGGGTCTGGTCACTGGTTGGGTAGTGGATCGTCCTCTACGTCCAGATTATGTAGCGACGCGTGGTTCGGGTCTCACATAAAGGTGTAGGTCCCCTCCGTCATATTTTAAAATGTTTCATAAATAATCAGTGTTCACACAACAGTGATTAATCTTTTTCCACTGTCAACCTTACAACAGCGTTTCAGCGTTGAGTCAGTTTTCATATCAGTGGGGCAACCTGTTTATTTATCACAGCATAAATATGTACTGATTTACCGAGTTCGTTATTTTCTGGACTCACCCAAAAGAAACGAGATAGTCTTTGCCAAGATTTCTATAGTTTTTATCTCTCTCTCTCTCTCTCTCTCTCTCTCTCTCTCTCTCTCTATATATATATATATATATAATATATATATATATATACTGTATATATATATATATATATATATATAGAGAGAGAGAGAGAGAGAGAGAGAGAGAGAGAGAGAGAGAGAGAGAGAGATATATATATACATTTGTGAAAATATATATCCATTCATCTACCAGCGAAAGGAAGGATTTTAATGTGATTGATCACTAGGCTTCGGATTTCTATGCACTAAAAATCTGCTAAATATGGAGGCAAATATGCACTGAAAATGTTGAAAATATGCACTTATTTATGCACTATAAATTTGAACGTTCCTAGTCTAAATTAGGATTTTCAAATAATGAAGCACCAGATTACAGTTTATTGAATATATGAAACAAAATTGTATTTACCAAACAAACAAACATGCATAATAAAACTAAAATAACAAATCCGTTGCTCAATTTACAACAAAAATAGGACACATTTTAGAACTGCAATTAGGTCCTTGGGATCATATGTAGAATTCGGACCCCAGGTAACCCTAATGGAGAATACAGACCCCAACTTTCCCCTAATGTAGAATCCAGACCCCAACTTTCCCCTAATGTAGAATCCAGACCCCAACTTTCCCCTAATGTAGAATCCAGACCCCAACTTTCCCCTAATGTATAGATTATAGAAGCCAGACCCCAAACGAATCGTATAAGGACATCAATAAACAATTTAAAGGTTCATAGAAAATTTTATTATTATTATCACAAATAAAAACCATTAAAATCACACAATTGTAAAATCTTATATCAAATGTAGAATTCGGACCCCAGCCTTCTTTAGTTAGCTTTATAAGGCTAACTAACGAAAATATCACAACCTAACCTAACCAATCGTTAGGTTAACTGTACGCCCTTGACGATTGGTTAGGTTAGGTCATGATATTTTCGTTAGTTAGCCTTATAAAGCTAACTAAAGAAGGCTGGGGTCCGAATCCTACATTTGATCCAATCTTATTAAGTGAAAGTTTAATTAAAAGGATATTGTGAAAAAATGGTATCACAAAATTGGAAAAACGTATTGTTTATGTGTCTTTCATGCCACATAAATTCGTCTAAGTATGAATTTAAGTGTGATCTCCTAATAGTTAAAGCTTAAACATGGCCTCGGATGTTAAGGCAAATGTAGAAACTCAAATAGTTAAAGAGTAGCTTAAACAAGCCAAATGGAGAATACAGACCCCAACCTTCCGCTAATGTAGAATTCGGACCCCAACCTTGGTAGGGGTCCGAATTCTACATATGATCCGGTCCTTGACTACAAATAAATTGAATTACACTTTATAACTACAATATGCATTAAATTTTAATCATTTTTATTGTAAACTTTTACCAAATAGTCCTAAATATGCACTTTAACACAAAAATCGTAGAAATATGCATTTATCTTAAAAAAATGTAAATTATGCACTTATGCATACAAATATGCAATATGCAAAAATCCGAAGTCTATTGATCACCTTTGTAATTTGTTTTCTCTGCATTTCAGGCATAATTTTGGTGCAGATAACGTAAAGAGCACCGGGTATCATGCTTACATTGAAGGAGCTCTCGAGTGACCTACGGAGGGTCATTGTCAATGCTAATACATCTGGCTGGAGAGGGGTGCAAGAAGATATCAGCGAAATATGGAATCCGTAGGTCAAATGTTCGTTACATTATTTACAAATGGAAGGACATAAAGACAATGACAAACTTGCCAAGAGAGGCCGACCGCCGAAGATCTCACTCAGGATGACTCGGAGATTCGTTCGTGAGACTAGCAGTAATCCAAGAGTGACATCTAAAGTACTTCAAGGATCTTTGGCAACCGCAAACATACGCGTTTATCGTTCCAAAATATAAAAAAAACATGAAACGATCAGAACTTCATGGGCGGGCCGCAAGACGAAAGCCATTGTTGATGAAGAAACACAAAATCGACAGACGAAACTTAGCTGGAACCCACCTGAACGACACCCCTACCACCTTGGAAAAGGTACTTTGTCTCATTTGTCCAAAGTCTCAAAGTTTCTGTGTGCGATTATATAGATGTGAAACTATTTTTGAATGTTGGGATAGTGTTGCCAGATATGTATAGGTTTATCATATGTAGATACGAAACATTCTACAGCCATAGCCATACAAATCGATTCCAATGGATGGGTTCACTTACTTCTTCATGTAACTATTTATATACGAGTATATGATTGTGTGTGTGTGTGTGTGTGTGTGTGTGTGTGTGTGTGTCTTAATGATAACATTTATAATATTTCAAAAGCAAAAATTTTTTCTTCCAAACATAATTCCTGAAGGAAGTAATTTATCATAAATAATATGTCTTCAGTCCGTGTTGCAACTTGCAACTTTAAAACAGTTGGAGCTCCGCGAAAGTAATAAATCTTCATTTGGTAATCACGTCGATATTGTTAAAAAATAAGTTAACTTTTCTGCGGTAGTTAGTTTTTCACTCAAATGTTCTGCTGCCTTTCTTGAAGGCTTCCAAACTTTGCATTTTTCATTGCTTTGTACTTTCTTTTCTACATAATTGGTTCTTGATTTGATTTTAAGCATTCATTCATCGTATGGTTGTCAGGTCAAAATTATATGCTACCATTTTTTAAGTAATAAATACGACCAAAACTCAACCAAAAATTTAGCTTAAAGGAGCTACTTTGTGGCCACGACGTCACAACACTTCCCCGTAGAGATCAGCGAATTCAGCGACGATAAGTCTGGGTAGTAGCTGGATGGGTGACCATCCCCTGCATTCAGATGATATAGCGACCAGTGTCTGGTACTCCTCATTTAATTGTAGGTTTCTTGTCTTATATAACCCTAGCTGTCAGTACGAAAAAATAATTATGCAATTAATATCAATACTTAATTTACGAGTGTAACTTTTGAAAAGCAACATTCAGATTTGAGTTTGCAAAAGTTTGTGTAGTCTGAAATTATGCAAATTGTTGAAAGAAAACAATTAAAATATGCAAGGAAACTGAACAACTCTAGAAAGTCAATTCATCTCGGGCGAGAGTTAACGTATAATTTCCTTATATATATATATATATATGTTAAACACAGACCGTGCATGGAACAAGGAACTCTTCTGGGAAAATTAAATCCACTATAGTCCGAATAAGTAATGGTAAATGACAAATACCATAGTTTTTTTCCTTTTTCATGATTTTAGCCCGACGTGGGCAACGGGTCTCTCGCAAAGAGATCCCATAAATATAGCTTCCCTCACCAGCTATCTGCAAAGCAGACAGGATCCAGCTTTGGGACGTGGATCTAGGGTTTAAAGCAAGCCTAGATCCCTACACTCAGAACCTCTATATAAGTAAAAGACTCGTTGCATTCACGTCGTGTTGAATAAATCAAAGAAAAAGGGGGTAACTATTGTATTATTAGCCAAAAAAACCAAAACTTAAACCTCAACCGGGACATTGAGCGTCCACTTTTCAAGGCACGAAACACGTCCGTTTAGTATACACAAACTCAGAATGGTTCCCTGAGAACATTATATGTTAAACACAGACCGTGCATGGAACAAGGAACTCTTCTGGGAAAATTAAATCCACTATAGTCCGAATAAGTAATGGTAAATGACAAATACCATAGTTTTTTTCCTTTTTCATGATTTTAGCCCGACGTGGGCAACGGGTCTCTCGCAAAGAGATCCCATAAATATAGCTTCCCTCACCAGCTATCTGCAAAGCAGACAGGATCCAGCTTTGGGACGTGGATCTAGGGTTTAAAGCAAGCCTAGATCCCTACACTCAGAACCTCTATATAAGTAAAAGACTCGTTGCATTCACGTCGTGTTGAATAAATCAAAGAAAAAGGGGGTAACTATTGTATTTTTAGCCAAAAAAACCAAAACTTAAACCTCAACCGGGACATTGAGCGTCCACTTTTCAAGGCACGAAACACGTCCGTTTAGTATACACAAACTCAGAATGGTTCCCTGAGAACATTATATGTTAAACACAGACCGTGCATGGAACAAGGAACTCTTCTGGGAAAATTAAATCCACTATAGTCCGAATAAGTAATGGTAAATGACAAATACCATACCATAATGTTCTCAGGGAACCATTCTGAGTTTGTGTATACTAAACGGACGTGTTTCGTGCCTTGAAAAGTGGACGCTCAATGTCCCGGTTGAGGTTTAAGTTTTGGTTTTTTTGGCTAAAAATACAATAGTTACCCCCTTTTTCTTTGATTTATTCAACACGACGTGAATGCAACGAGTCTTTTACTTATATAGAGGTTCTGAGTGTAGGGATCTAGGCTTGCTTTAAACCCTAGATCCACGTCCCAAAGCTGGATCCTGTCTGCTTTGCAGATAGCTGGTGAGGGAAGCTATATTTATGGGATCTCTTTGCGAGAGACCCGTTGCCCACGTCGGGCTAAAATCATGAAAAAGGAAAAAAAACTATGGTATTTGTCATTTACCATTACTTATTCGGACTATAGTGGATTTAATTTTCCCAGAAGAGTTCCTTGTTCCATGCACGGTCTGTGTTTAACATATAATGTTCTCAGGGAACCATTCTGAGTTTGTTATATATATATATATATATATATACAGGGTGTCCGAGAATTATCTGTACAATTTTTGTCTGTTATTAAAAGTCAATCATGAAGTGTAGAAATTCCAGTGTTGTCCCATTTTACAGAGAATCTCATTAAGTTTTTTATGATACCACGTTTTGACAAGTTTTTTAGAAATGTACGCGGGTGACAGACATTGATGATTTAAAAGCAAGAATCACAGCTGCTATTGAGCGAATTGATGTGGATATGTTGTAGCGTACATGGCAACATTTGGAGTATCGATTGGATGTTTTGCGAATCACTAATGGTGCACATATCGAATGTTTGTAACAACGTTACTTTAATAAAAGAAACTTTTGAAAATACAGATTCTAAATTATCTTGTTTAAGAATTTTACGTGTGTTATCAAGAATTTTATTAAAAGATGAAATTGTACAGATAATGTTCGGACACACTGGAATTTCTAAAAAACTTGTCAAAACTTTGTACCAAAAAACACTTAATGAGATTCTCTGTAAAATGGGACAACACTGGAATTTCTACACTTCATGGTTGACTTTTAATAACAGCCAAACATTGTACAGATAATTCTCGGACACCCTGTATATTACCTGTGACTACCATTATAGAATTAATTAAGCTGTGCATGGTAGACTCAAAATTTGTGTTTAATAATGAATATTTTAGGCAGAAATTTTGTATGGCTATGGGAAACCCCCTCTCTCTCCCATTTTAAGTAACTTATATATGGAGTTTTTTGAAAGTAAATTATTAAGGAAGATTCTGCCAAATTATGTTCCGTGGTTTAGATATGTAGATGATGTTCTTTGTCTTTGGCCAGAAACTTTAAATCTCAATGAATTCTTACCCAAGCTTAATAATTTAACTCCCTCTATCAATTTTACAGTTGAAATAGAAAAAGACTCATCGATCCCACTTTTAGATGTTTTAATATATAGGTCTGGAAAAAAGTTTAAGTACAATATTTACAAAAAAAACAATAATAATTGTTCCTATATACATTATTATTCGACTCACCACATTAACGTAAAACGAACCGTTTTTTCTACTTTGTTCCTAAGGGGTCAGGGACAATTCGACGTGGCCGACTCGATGCGACCCAACTCGATGTGGCCGACTCGATGTCAGGACAACTCGATGTTAAGCCAAGTCGATGCCAGGCCAAGTCGATGCCAGGCCAAGTCGATGCCAGGCCAAGTCGATGCCAGGCCAAGTCGATGCCAGGCCAAGTCGAAGCATATTGTGCTTTATTATCTTTTAAGGGTATTTTAAGAAGAAAAAGTAAAGCATAAAAAATAATTAAGGCTAGGTAAGGTAGGTAAGGTAGGGTAGGTAGGTTAGGTTAGGTAAGGTTAGGTAAGGTAGGTAGGTTAGGTAAGGTAAGGTAGGTAGGTTAGGTAAGGTAGGTTAGGTAAGGTAGGGTAGGTAGGTTAGGTAAGGTTAGGTAAGTAAGGTAAGGTAGGTAGGTTAGGTAAGGTAGGTTAGGTAAGGTAGGGTAGGTAGGTTAGGTAAGGTTAGGTAAGGTAAGGTAAGGTAGGTAGGTTAGGTAAGGTAGGTTAGGTAAGGTAGGGTAGGTAGGTTAGGTAAGGTAGGTTAGGTAAGGTAGGTTAGGTAGGTTAGGTAAGGTAGGGTAGGTAGGTTAGGTAAGGTAGGTAGGTTAGGTAAGGTAGGTTAGGTAAGGTAGGGTAGGTAAGGTAGGGTAGGTAGGTTAGGTAAGGTAAGGTAAGGTAGGTAGGTTAGGTAAGGTAGGTTAGGTAAGGTAGGGTAGGTAGGTTAGGTAAGGTAGGTTAGGTAAGGTAGGGTAGGTAGGTTAGGTAAGATAGGTAGGTTAGGTAAGGTAGGTTAGGTAAGGTAGGGTAGATAGGTTAGGTAAGGTAAGGTAGGTAGGTTAGGTAAGGTAGGTTAGGTAAGGTAGGGTAGGTAGGTTAGGTAAGGTAGGTTAGGTAAGGTAGGGTAGGTAGGTTAGGTAAGGTAAGGTAAGGTAGGTAGGTTAGGTAAGGTAAGGTAAGGTAGGTAGGTTAGGTAAGGTAGGTTAGGTAAGGTAGGGTAGGTAGGTTAGGTTAGGTAGGTAAGGTAAGGTAAGGTAGGTAGGTTAGGTAAGGTAGGTTAGGTTAGGTAAGGTAAGGTGGTAGGTTAAGTAAGGTAGGTTAGGTTAGGTAAGGTAAGGTAGGTAGGTTAAGTAAGGTAGGTTAGGTTAGGTAAGGTAGGTTAGGTTAGGTAAGGTAAGGTAAGGTAGGTTAGGTAAGGTAAGGTAAGGTAGGTTAAGGAGGTTAGGTAAGGTAAGTGTAGGTTAGGTAAGGTAGGTTAGGTAAGGTAGGTTAGGTAAGGTTAGGTAAGGTAAGGTAGGGTAGGTAGGTTAGGTAAGGTAGGTTAGGTTAGGTAGGTTAGGTGAGGTTAGGTAAGGTAAGGTAGGTTAGGTTAGGTAGGTTAGGTGAGGTTAGGTAAGGTAAGGTAGGGTAGGTAGGTTAGGTAAGGTAAGGTAAGGTAGGGTAGGTAGGTTAGGTTAGGTAGGTAAGGTAAGGTAAGGTAGGGTAGGTAGGTTAGGTAAGGTTGGTTAGGTAAGGTAGGGTAGGTAGGTTAGGTAAGGTTGGTTAGGTAAGGTAGGGTAGGTAAGGTTAGGTTAGGTAAGGTTAGGTAGGTAAGGTAAGGTTAGGTAGGTAGGTTAGGTTAGGTAGGTTAGGTAAGGTTAGGTTAGGTAAGGTAAGGTAGGTTAGGTAAGGTTAGGTAGGTAAGGTAATTATTGAACTCGGCCTCGGTCTTGGCTTCAGACTCGACTACAACACTGTTTAGAAATCGACTTGGCCTGGCATCGACTTGGCTTGACATCGAGTTGTCCTGACATCGAGTCGGCCACATCGAGTTGGGTCGCATCGAGTCGGCCACATCGAATCGTACCCAACCCTTCCTAAGATGCTTACGAACTTGTAGCCCAGAGTTCATTGATGATGAAATTAGTAAAATATATAAAATTGCGTTTGATTTAAAGTATCCAAAGAACTGCATAGATAAATCTTTAAAAATGGCAAAGAAAACCTTCTACGAGGTAAAAGACAAGACTCCTTATACCACAAAAAACGTCTTCGCGTTACCATTTAAAGAAAATTTCCTTGATCTGCCGAAACTGCTGAGGACTTTTAACGTAAATATCGCGTTCAGAAATTTAGATGTAATTAAGAATTCATTGATTAAAAACTCCCCTTTAAGTGAACAGGGTTGTGTATATAAAATTCCATGCACAATATGTAATAAATTTTACATTGGTCAAACTGACAAGACGCTTGAGTTACGTATTAAGCAGCATAAATACAGTATAAGAACCGGCCAGGAATCTAACGCCATTTTCATTCACGTAAGAAATACTAATCATCCCAGTGACTGGAAAAATGCCTCCAAATTAAGTTTTAGTAAATCTCTTGTTAGTAGAAATATACTTGAATCGAGTGTGATCACGAATAATGCTGATTTTGTTCTTAATATTAGCCCTGGGCTTTATAAATTAGACTCGTACATTGTTAGAAAGGTGGTGTGTTATTTTGACCGCATTCTTGCCACTTAATTGTTTGCTTTAATTAAATAAATATTATTTTAATAATTGTTAACATTTTTATGTGTACATTTTAATTGTATTATTTCTTTTATAGAGTCTTTATGTACTTCATAGTTTAGTAGACTTTTGAACAGGTTATCTATTAGGAAAAAAATTTTAGATTGTTTTTAGACTGAGTTGCCGATTGTGGAATTCTTCGCTTTCCCAATAGGTAACGGAATATTCTGGAAGGAGCACGTGACGACGATTGCACCATGTCTCTTGTTTCCTGAGACTCTTGAGATTGTTTTATTGTTTTTAAATTGAGTTGCCTATTGGGGAATTTTTTCGCTTGTGTATTTAACTCATTTACTTGGTAAATTCTGTCTATTTCTTTCTTGTCCCCTGAAGATGTGAATATATCACGAAAGCGCTCGGATTTCGTGTTTCCTTTTCCTTTTCCCTATGGTTCTTTGCTTATTAAAAAGATCACGTGTTGTTCTGTGATTTTATTGCATATACATACATACATATATATATATATATGAAAAGAAGGACCAACATAACAGCAAACATTTTCGTTTATTTTTGTACTTCAGACGTTTCAACAAATCTTTTGTCATCATCAGTGAATTATAAACCTTAAAACCTTAAAACAAAATAAGAATAAATAATTAAAATTACATCAATACAAAAGGGTATTAAAATCATTAAACTTAAATTAAATTAAAATTACCTCAAACTGGTAAATACACAATAATTACGTCAACCTCCATACTCGGCAGATACTGAGAGAAAACTATGAATGTCAGTTACATTGGAAGATATAATACATCTATGAAAGTAGGTTGGTTGATTAGTTAGAAGAGCTGTAATTTGTAAGATGAACTATTGTTGTTAATGAAGGGTTTGTTTCTATAGATGTACAAAGATTCTAAAATTCGAAGTTCTGTAAGGTTATTGGTTCTTGTTAGAATTTCGAACTGAGTTCTGTAAAGGGGATGGTTGTTATCATTACTATGGTTTCTAATTGCGGATTGTGGTGGGTTACTGAGGGGACGGTTGGTACGGACTGATAAGCCTAAATGTTGAGAAAGGCGTACCTCCAGTTGGAGTTGAGTACTGCCGATATACGCAGCCTTACAGCTATCGCACGTGTATTTATAAACAACATAAGGACATATAGTTTTAGGGAATTTGTCTTTGAACTTTAAAAAATTTGATAATTGAAGTGGGTTGACGAGGGCGAATCTAAAATTTATTTGGGAATAACTAGACTTATGAAGTTTGGATACTTTATTTCGAATACATAATGATAAATAACCATTAAAAAGGTAATTTAATATATCTGGTTTCTTTTTGTACTGTGGTTATGGGGAGTTTAGTATTAAAAGTGTTATTTAAAAATGTCTTTAATTGGTTGTCAAAAAGATTAGAAGAGTAATAATTATTAATAAAGTACTGTCTTAAAAATTTTAATTCTTCGTACTCAACTCCAACTGGAGGTACGCCTTTCTCAACATTTAGGCTTATCAGTCCGTACCAACCGTCCCCTCAGTAACCCACCACAATCCGCAATTAGAAACCATAGTAATGATAACAACCATCCCCTTTACAAAACTCAGTTCGAAATTCTAACAAGAACCAATAACCTTACAGAACTTCGAATTTTAGAATCTTTGTACATCTATAGAAACAAACCCTCCATTAACAACAATAGTTCATCTTACAAATTACAGCTCTTCTAACTAATCAACCAACCTACTTTCATAGATATATTATATCTTCCAATGTAACTGACATTCATACAGTTTTCTCTTAGTATCTGCCGAGTATGGAGGTTGACGTAATTATTGTGTATTTACCAGTTGAGGTAATTTTAATTTAATTTGATTTAAGTTTAATGATTTTAATTCCTTTTTGTATTGATGTAATTTTAATTATTTATTCTTATTTTGTTTTAAAGTTTTAAGGGTTATAATTCACTGATGATGACAAAAGATTTGTCGAAACGTCTCGAGTACAAAAATAAACGAAAATGTTTGCTGTTGTGTTGGTCCTTCTTTTCATCTGTAAGCTCCGTTTCTCGAAGGAGAAGTCTTTGATATATATATATGATGCGATGCAAACCCACAAGGAAAAAGAAAATGACTCCAAGGCCTTTCGTGTATTCAGAAGTACACCTCGTCAGGGAATGGAGGGAAAAGGCGAGATGACAAAAATATATACAGCGGGCCAGAAAAATAAAAAGATTAGCAAATGATTAACAAGAGTTAATTAGAGGCCAAAGGTATTTTAACAGGATATTGTCAATTGTCAATACCTTTTGCCTCTAATTAACTCTCGTTAATCATGTGCTAATCTTTTTATTTTTCTGTCCCGCTGTACATATATATATACACATATAATATTTATCATCTCGCCTTCTCACTTCATTTCCTGACGAGGTGTACTTCTGAATACACGAAAGGCCTTGGAATCATTTTTCTTTTTTCTTTGTAGATTTCCACCATTCATTGATTTCACGTGTTAATTGAAATTCATCATATATATATATATATATATATATATATATATATATATATATATATATATATCAGACATGGGGCTTAGGCCTGGCCTTGGCCTCGAGGCCGGCCTCGGGCATATTTTGCAAGCCTCGGACTTCAAAAGTAGACTTGGCTTCGGCCTCGGCCTCGAGGCCACTAAAAAGTGGAAAGGCCTCGTGACTTTCGTGAGGCCTTCGGGAGTCCTGATTTTTTTGTTCTGTAATTTTCAACCCCCGGTAGCGTTGGGGTGGAGATTCTTCAGGTGGGCGCGCTCGGGGTGGATATTCTTCAGTTGAGGATCATGACATGACAGGTGACCGTATGTGGCGGCATACTTTGATAAATATTATTCAGACAGGTGACTAGTCAGGCGGCAGTCTTTGATAAATACTATTCAGTTAGGTGACCAACGGATTAGTGACAGGTCACTGGGACGTTAGGTACATAAATATTATATATGTCGCGGTATATAAATATTATTAAGTCGTAAACCAATTGATTTAATGTCTTAATGTCGCCAAACTAGTGTGGGAAAGCAATCTATCAGTTGGTCATCAGTTGAACTGAGCTCGTATAATGTGTTTGTCTTATTTGTGTGTATAAACTATTATACTGTATCTATTTCAACGACAAAAAAAAGAGACCAAACTAGAGAAGAATACTACCTGGTATACTAATAACTACTAATGTCGATAATTTTGTTTTTTGCCAGTCGTAAATTGTAACATATAAACTTCTAAATAATATGATTTGAAATTAATATATAATATCGGATGCAAACAATAATTTTGTAATATCGGCATTATAACTGAGATGTAAATTGTTATATTGTTTGCAAATAATTTTTTCGGTCTTTTTCATTTACTTTAATAATATAAAGTATTATACATATAACTTTAAAAGTGTCTGACAATGGATAATATCAAGTGAAAATATACTCTTGAATCAAATTACATATATAACATGTTGTTGGGTAGCCGATCATCCCACCCTGATCGAGCAAGCCGGCGGCACGCAGGCAACCGATCGCCCTCTCCGGAGTGGACCAGAGGTTCAGCGGACTAGTGATGTTGGTTTGTGTTCTGTGTTGTGCTAAAGCGGTACAGTCTGTCATAATGTGTTCAATTGTTTGTCGTGTGTCCTGGCACAGGTGGCAGGTATCGTCTGTGGAGTTGTCTAGTCTGTGTTTATATGTCTGTGAGTTGGGGTGATGTCCACATCGGAATCGTGCTAAGTTAACTCGATCCAATCTGCTCAGGCTGGTCTCTGACCTGTCAATGGGTGGCGGCTTCGCACCTAGGGCCGCATTCGAACCGAGTCGTGTCAGTGCTTTGTGGGTTAGGTGTGTGTGTGTATGTGTTTTCTGTACTGTGTGATGTCTGTGGGGCGTGGTATGGAATGGAGTATTTGGTTATAACTTATACTGTCTCTCTGGTGTTACCATAATGGTGTGAAGTGTTGGTGCATGATTGTACATGTAGTGGCAAGGGTGTTGTGGGTTAGTTGTCGCTCCTGCCATGAATTGTGTTCCCTAACTTTCAGTATTTTTGTTTCTGTGTGCAGATGTTCTATTGGTGTTGTTTGAGTACATCCTGTAATGATACGAAGTGCGTTGTTTTGTATTGTCTGTAAGGTGTTTATGTGTGTGTTTGAGATAATGGGTGCCCAGCATGGGCTAGCATAGTCCATAAACGAGCGAATATATTGTTTGTATATGAATGATGTTGTTTCCTGCTGGTGTCCAAAGTTTGTGGCTGTTAGTACCCTAAGCGTGTTAAGTCTTGACGTACATTTGTTTTTAATGTCCTGAATATGGTTTGCAAAAGATAATGATGTGTTGTACAGTATGTGACCCCAAGTATTTTGGTCCTTTGAGTGTATGGAATGTTGGTGTTGTTTAGTGTAAGCTGTGAAGTTATCTGGTGTTCGTTTGTGTTGCTTGTTAGCAAGGTGATGAATGATTTTGTGGGCGCTACTTTGAGTCTATTGTGTGTGAGCCAGTCTTGTATACTGTTTATGAATGTTTGTAGATTATTTGTAAAGGTATCGAGTTTGTTGTGGGTGGATGTTAGAGTGATGTCATCTGCATATGATGATAAGGTAAGCTTGTTATCTATGGGTGTTGGAATGTCATGCATGTATAAGTTGAAGAGTGTTGGTGAGAGAACAGAGCCTTGAGGGACCCCGTTCGGAAAAAGCTTGTTTTTGGATGACTTGCCATTAAATGTGACATGTGAGTATCTTCCTGAAAGATAGTTGCTCAGCCACCTTTGGTGTTTTTGTGCCATGTTTGTGTTGAGTATTTTGTTTATGAGAGGGAAGCGTGGGATAGCATCAAATGCTTTAATAATGTCTATTGTTGCTAATAGTGTACGTTGAGCTGGTCGTCTGGAGTTGATGCCATCCATGATGTGCTGCGTGAGGTTAGTGAGTAATGTCGTGGTTGAGTGGCGAGGTCTGAATCCATATTGAATAGGCGATAGTGGTATGTGTCGGTTGGTGATTTGTAAGATTAGTCTTTCTGTTACTTTGGAAGGTGTGCATAGTAAAGTAATGGGTCTATAGGAAGCTGGTTCTGTTGGATTTTTGTTTGGTTTGAGTAGTGTAATAATTTTATCTTGTTTCCATATGTCAGGAATAATACAGTGTTGGTATGAGTATGTACTGATGTTTATGAGAGCTAGTATTCCCTGTGGGCCCAAGTGTTTAAGGTGTATGTTAGATATGTTCTCTGGTCCAGTAGCCTTCGAATTCTTAATGTGTTTGATGATCTTGGTGGTCTGGTCTGTATTGAATGGTGTAATGGTCGTGTTGAGTCTGTAGGTTTTCTTGTGTCTGGCTGTTTGTCTGTCTGCGTGTTTCTGGTTGTCTCTGTTTAAGTGACTTATCTTTGCGTAGTGATTAACTAGAATGTTAGCTTGTTGTGTATATGTTGGGATATTATTTTGGCTGCGACAGATAGCCGCGTGTGAGATGTGAATGCCGCTGTTAGAGTGAGTAATGTTGTTTATAGTCTTGTATAGCCTGAATGTATCTGTGGAGTGGTTTAGTGTTGTTATGAATTCCCTAAATGTTTGTTTGTTTTTCTTTAAGTTTGTTGTTTATTTCTTTGTTGAGCTGTTCTATCTGCAGTTTTATGGCTTCTGTGTGTGGTGTTTGTGTGTTATGTTTGAGGTTGTTACGTTACCTTATGAGGTGGGCTATTTCTCTAGTGTAATTTGGGTTGTATTTCCTAATGTTGCCCTTGGGTATGTATTTGTTTGCATAACATAACATGTTGAAATGTCAAGTGCAAATATATTCTTAATATTATCGTTATTATATTATTATCATATATATACAGTAATTATGTAGTAATGGTATGATATAAACTTCATACCTGTAGGCTACTGTACATCAGAAACATCTTTTATATGCAGTACAAGCTACAATTACATTAATGATCTTTGGTAGACTTTAAGACCACAATTTCTTATTGTCAAGATACATACAAATGCAGAACTTGAAAAAAAATAAGGCCTCTCGTCAGGCATTCGTCAGCCAGACTCTGTACTGAACGGACGCATTTCCTGAGCTCACTGATATTGCTTCTAATTTTGCATATTGCTAACAACTTTGCTTTTGGAAAGTTTTGAATGTTATATACTTGCGTTTATATTCACATTGTTATAGATAGTTACGTAATTGAATATTAGTGGTTTTTAGCGATTTAGAAGTTTTCATAGCGTGCCGGCTTAATTTAACTTAAACTTGTGACGGTTATAAACTATTTTTAACTGCGCGATGCCGTCGTTCTTTTGCGAGTTAAAGGAGGAAATAGTTGAAATAAAACGCAGTGTACGTGAGGTAACGGAAAGACTTGCAACGCTTGATGAGGGCAGGGGTAGGGCTACGGTTGACGAAAGCCGAACCAACACTAACGTTGAAGACGTTAGTAATTTGAAGGGTGAGGTGCGTAACCTAGTTTCTAGTTTAGGTAGCTTATCGGGAAGGTTGGATAGAGTTGAGGAAGGGGTTAAGGTTGGTCCGAGATTAGTAGATGGGGAGGGATTTAGAGAAGTTAAGGGTGGAGCTAGGCCGCGTACGTTAGGTGATAGGAACCCCCCCCCTATCGAGGTTTCGAACCCTTTCGCCCATTTGGAAAGGGACGTGAATGAGGGGGAAACTATTTTAATTGGGGACTCTTTAGTGCGCCATATGGACACAGAGTTCGTTGAACGGCATCCAACCAAGAGGAGGAGGGTCTGTCTCCCAGGGGCCAGGGTTGACAGAGTTAGAGACGAAGTGGATAGGATTGACGTTGCCTCCCGTCACTCGATGTTGGTGACGATGGTAGGGGGCAACGACTCGTATAGGCCCGATACGAGAGTGCCTGACCTTTTGGAGAGATATAGGGGGTTAATTAGGTCCCTAAAGGCGAGGTCAGATAGGTCTTTAGTTCTAGGTATTACCCCTAGGCACGGTTTGGGTCTTAGGATTACGTCTAAACAATATTTTTGAAAATAAATTAGAAGAGATTTGTGCTGAGGAAAATGTACCCTTCGTAAAGCTGTGGTCAGAATTCAGTGATCCTAGCCTTTTTATAAAAGATGGGGTGCATTTTAATGAAATAGGTAATGCTAGGCTAGGTAGGTTAATTGACGAAAACGTACGAAAGCTGTATAGGTCGAAGCCTTCTTTAAACGTTGTGGGTCCGGGGAACGCGGGCCCGACGTGAAAAATAGTTTAAAACGCGGCCCGTGGTAAAAAATAACTTAAACGTCTTTTATTGTAACGCGCGTAGTATTAGAAATAAATTAAACGAATTTAAGGCGATAATTTATTCCGGTAACTACGATATAGTTGCTATCACTGAAACGTGGTTAAATACCGTGACTCGGGACTTGTTGGGGAATTTGATATACCGGGTTTTAAACTCTTTACTAATGATAGGTTACATAGGATTGGTGGCGGCGTTTTGCTGTACATTCGTAATTCCCTTAGGGCTATCGAGGTTAAGATAGATTTTCCGGCAGCAATTAATGCGATATGCGTTGAAGTTAGGGCGCGTAGTATTAGTTTTAATTTTGTTGTTGTTTATAGACCTCCCGTTCAACCCTCGATACCGATACTAGATTTTACTCACTTCTTGGTAACTTTATTGACAATCGGAATAGTATAATTGTCGGAGACTTTAACTACCCTAATTTTAATTACGAGACTTTTACTGGTAATGAGGAGGGTTTGAGATTGAGTGAGTTCATGGAAGATAATTTTTTACGACAGATGGTTACCGAACCAACGCGCGGTGACAATATTTTAGATTTGGTGATGACGAACGGCGAAAATATAGTCGAAGGTTTAGAAGTAGGCGAGAGTTTAAGATGTAATGATCATCAAATTCTTAGGTTTAAGTTATTGATAAAAACCCTAAGGATAGTAACGTAATAGAAGTCCCTGATTTTCGTAGAGCCAATTTTGATAGTTTTGCGGATAGGATGAGAGTGGACTGGGATAACTTATTTATGGGTAATGACACAAATTTGCATTGGGAGGCGTTTAAAGAAAGTTTTATGAATATTGAAAGGGAGTTTATTCCTCGTAGGCCCAAGCGCGCTAGAAATCATGGTAGGCCCAAGTGGTGGACTAGGGAAATAGGCGAGTTCATAAACGAGCGTAACAGAGCGTATAGACTTAATAAGCGCAATGGCACGGCAGCTAACTTTAATAGATATATCGAGCTTAGACGTCAGGTTAAAAGATCAGTTAGGAATGCTAAGCGTAATTTAGAGATACTTATAGCTGCGGATAGTAAACATAATCCAAAAAGTTTTTTGAATACGTCAATAATCGTAAGCCGAAAAAGATAACATAGGCCCTCTAGTGGATGTTAACGGCGCTTTGGCTTCTGACGCTCAGGCGATGGCGGGTATTTTCAATAACTTTTTTGCGACAGTTTTTACCGTAGAAGACGTAAATAATGTCCCCGACGTGGACGATATCGTTCCATTTAGTAGCGAGACTATTTTGGATGAAATAACTGTTTACGAGGGTGAGATTGCGCATTATATCGATAGGCTAAAAGTTAGCAAGGCTCCAGGCCCTGACGCTTTTTATCCCAGACATTTGAAAGATTTGAAAGACGTTATCGTAGGCCCCTTAACGAAGATTTTTAATCAGTCACTCGAAACGGGGATTATTCCTGAAGACTTCAAATTAGCTAACGTCACGCCTATTTTTAAAAAAGGCGACCGCACAG
Organism: Bathynomus jamesi; assembly: GCA_023014485.1. NCBI lineage: Eukaryota > Metazoa > Arthropoda > Malacostraca > Isopoda > Cirolanidae > Bathynomus > Bathynomus jamesi. The sequence goes on from JAJOZX010000001.1 coordinate 134,685, forward strand.
TAGCTAGCAATTATAGGCCCATTAGCTTAACGTCAATTGTCGGTAAACTTTTGGAATCCGTAGTTAGGGATCGTATCATCGATCACTTAGAAAGTAGAGATTTGATTAATAGTAGTCAGCATGGGTTTCGACCATAGATCTTGTTTAACTAATTTGTTAGAATTTTATAACGAAATAGTGCGCGAATACGATAGGCATAGAGCGGCTGACGTTATTTATTTAGATTTTAAAAAGGCGTTCGATACAGTTCCGCATAGAAGATTAATTGCGAAGGTTAAAGCGCACGGTATACGCGGTCAGGTAGCTAACTGGTTAGAGGAATGGCTTCGTGCTAGGAGACAGAGGGTCGTTGTTAATGGTAGTGAATCGGGGTGGTTGGATGTAGGTAGCGGTGTCCCACAGGGTTCAGTGTTAGGCCCATTGCTATTCGTAATTTACATTAACGACATAGATGTAGGATTGACTAGTAACGTGTCAAAATTCGCGGACGATACTAAAATAGGCGGTAAGGTTGTTAACGAGGACGATAGAATAGGCTCCAAGACGATGTAAATAGGATTATGGAGTGGACGGATAAGTGGCAGATGCAATTTAACGTAGACAAATGTAAAGTTTTGCATATAGGTTCTCGTAACAATAATTACACGTACACGATGGATGATAGAGAGTTAGCGAGCGTTGACGAGGAAGTAGATTTAGGCGTACGCGTATCTAAGGATTTAAAAGTTAGGAACCAGTGCCTGGAGTCTTGCGCAAAAGCTAATAGGATGTTAGGCTTCATAGCGCGTAATTTCGAATTTAAATCGAAGGATATTATATTGCCCCTTTACAAGTCCCTAGTCAGGCCTCATTTAGAATATGCCGTTCAGTTTTGGTGCCCGTATTTGCGTGAGGATATTGATAGGTTAGAAAGGGTTCAGCGTCGTGCCACGAAACTAATTCCGTCATTGCGCAACAAGCCTTATGAAGATAGGATTAAAGAGTTAGACTTGCATTCACTCGAAACTAGGAGATTAAGGGGGGAGCTTATTGAAGTTTTCAAAATCGTTAATAACATCGATAACGTAAATTTTGACAAACTGTTCACTTTCGATAATAGCAATACTCGTAATAACGGATTTAAGTTGCGTGGCAGACGTTTCATTACTAATATCACTAAAAACTTCTTTACGTTTAAAGTAATTGATAAATGGAATAATCTTCCCGCGTCAGTCGTTAACTCTACCAGCGTTAATATGTTTAAGAACCGTTTAGATAGGCATTTTAAAAAAATTAACGTTGTTTAAAATAAAAAAACAATTAGTAACAGGAGCTCTGGGGGTGGTGGTCGAGGATGAGTCTGTTGAAGATTAATGCCAGCTTGTGACATGCCAGCGTGTGATGCCAACAATAAAATTATTAAAAAAAAAAATTAGACTAACACGAACGTAGATGTAGCTCGTAGCGTAAACTAACCCACTTTTTGTTATACTCTACCTACTTTTTTCTTTGCATTTCTGTAACTCTCTCTACTTGAATGTCTGTAGTTTGCATGGTATGACAGTGAGTTAAGACTGTGTTTGCATGGTTTGTAAGCGTTCTTATCTTACTTCTTTTCATCTTTCACTCCTTTCCTATTCTCTTCGACTATTTTTCCGACTTGTCGGCAGTGGCCGGCGGATGATGGTGAGTCTTTTTTCTCTTTTTCTCAATGAATGTTAACCCACGATTGATAGGTGTTGCTACTTGCTTAACCCCTTATTCTCTTCTCTTAACCCCCTACTCTTTCCTTTCTCTCGGGCTAACCTTAGAGTGGATCTTAAGGTCTTTGTTAGCCTTAGCTTCTGTAGATCTGTAGATCTCCAAATGTAGCTCAGTTTGCAATGCTCGCTAGAGTCACTAATAAAATAATTTTAGCCATTCAGAAATTATACAATCAATACTCAATGAGTTAGTACAATCTTGAAATATTTTGCGAGATCTTCACATCATAACTTTCCATATTATCATAAATACTTGAAATATTGCGGGTATATTAAAATGAGAAATAAGAACTGCATGATATGAGAAATAAAAAGTTATTGGGTTAATGTATGGTGCCCAGGAAATCTTGTTCTGGCAACTGTTCTGACTGTGTGACCCGGCAAGTGTAAACACACAGCATGTCGGTGTTGTGGTGTGGCTGCGTGTGATAGATGAAGTGCTTAATCTATCTATAATAATAATAAAAGGACGTGTGTGTGTGTGTGTGTGTGTGTGTGTGTGTGTGTGTCTGTTCCAGCCATAACTCCAAAATGGAAGCAGTTACAAACTTCACACTCATATTGATTAGGTCCCCAGGTTGTGCACCTGGGTATTAAATATTTAAATAATTCAAATTACTGGGCACGAAGGCCCCAGCACCGCGATTAAACTACAGAAAAGAACGCAGCCGTGAAAATTGTGAGCTTCACATTGTGTCAAGATTTCTGAATCTTAAGATTTTCATGACTAATTATTTGGTCAGTAAAACTATAGAAAAGAACACCGTCATAAAAATCTTGAGCTTCACATATAATTAAAACTAGCGGAGCGACCCGGCGTTGCCGGGGTGGATGTTGAAGGATATATATATATATATATATACACACACACTATATGCCCAGTTAGGTTAATTGAATGCCCGGTTAGGTCAACTGAGTACCCGGTTAGGTTAATTGAATGCCCGGTTAGGTCAACTGAATGCCCGGTTAGGTTAATTGAATGCCCGTTTAGGTCGACTGAATGCCCGGTTAGGTTAATTGAATGCCTGGTTTGGTTAATTGAATGCTCGATTAGGTCAACTGAATGTCCGGGTAGGTTAAATGAATGCCAGGTTAGGTTAATTGTACGCCTCTGACGATTGGTTACGTTAAGTCGTGATATTTTCGTTAGCGTATAGCGTTCAACATCCACCCCGGCAACGCCGGGTCGCTCCGCTAGTATATATATATATATATACAGGGCGTCCCAAAAAAATGTGTATACACACTTTAAATAATTATAAAGGCAGTGTTTATTAAAATACATTTCATTTTCAAAATGTAATAGAATCTACAGACATTATTTAATTGTTTTGTCAACGCCTGTTTTCAAACTGACGTCCGTTCTGGTCCAGGCACTGCTGATAACGCGAAGCAATGGAATCGCAAACATCACGAAACATTTCGTTTGGTATTTGTGTGCATTCTCGTTCAATGGCTGCTCTCAATTCAGCGACTGTTGCAGGTTTTATAGCGTAGACTTTGTCTTTTAAGTATCCCCATAAAAAAAAGTCTAGTGGTGTGAGGTCTGGTGAACGCGGAGGGTATTCTACGAAACCCCTTCGTCCAATCCACATCCACATCGTGCCAAGTACCACTCGCAATACTCCACTCTTCGGTCCGGATCATCTTCATTAATAGCATGGACTAATCTTGGAATGTAACTTTTCCATTGACAGCGCTTCAAAATGCGTTGGACAGACGATTCTGAAATTCCTACCTCACGACTCGCTTGCCGCACAGATTTTCTTGGACTTTGGTGATACGTTTCCAGTACTCTTTCTTGCTTTGTGGGGCTTGTCGATGTCCGTGGTCTTCCGGAACGCTTCTTGTGGACATTCTGAACAGTTCCATCGGCTTCAAACTTATCTCTAATTCGAGTGATGGTAAGTCGCGTTGGTGGATCTGTTTGAAACTCCCTCCTAAACTGTCTTTGCACTTCAACTGCGTTTTCACACTTCCAGTAGCATTTTAGAATGAATTTCCTTTGTTCAAAGCTTAGTCTGACTGCCATTATTAATTCTAATGGGTTTAACTTGGAAAGAAAGAAACATCAATTGAGCTATCAGCTGTTAAAGTGTGTAACTGTGTATACATTTTTTTGGGACGCCCTGTATATATGTCTACAATTTACACACAAACATGCGGCGCAACGTCCCAAAAAAAGATCGTCACACAGAGTGATCATTTTAGTTGAGATTTTGCGTACTTCCCCAACAATCGCTTCCTGAAGTGTTGCACATTTTGAGGGTTAGTACCATACATTTTGTCCTTCAACTACCCCCACAAATAGAAGTCCAGTGTTGTAAGCTCAGGTGATCTTGGAGGATATTCAGTAGCGGTTCCACGACGACCTATTCACAATCCAGGAAACTCTATATCAATAAAAGCTCGAACATCTCTGTGATAATGAGGCGATACGCCATCTCACTGAAAGTAAACCTCATGGTCCCCATACAAATGTCGTCTTGCGGGAACGGCATCATTACGCAGCATTTCCAGATAATTTTGACATGTTACAGTACCACTAAAAAGGAATGACCCAAAAATGTCACGCGAAGAAAACGTTGCGCCGCATGTTTGCGAGTAAATGGTGGACATTTTGAACATTTAACAAAATGACTATTAAATATTGTTTTTACATAATTACTTATGTACATAGTAAAGTTTTTGCTTATTAAGCGCAATTAGTATCCAAAACAAATAATTTCAATATTTTGAATCAAAATATATACACTAGCAAAATACCCGTCCTACGGGTGGAGCGGAATATTCTCTGAGCGAGTTAGAGTTTAACATTTATAATTAGCTCACGAATCACTTACATTTTAAATGCAGCTTCACAGATTTTACTTAAAATTTACGAACCACTTTAATTTCAAATACAACTTCTCACATTTTTTTACCTATTGTGGCTTCCGATACATAGCTAAAAAATTTGATGGCTACATTCTTTTCCAAATTTATTGATCAACTTGATTTTCTTTATTCCACGAAAGTGTATCAAACTTTGTAAACGCCCGTTGGGACTTGGTTTATTTTAGGAACATTTTAGAAGTTCAAAATCTCGAAATTTCAGTTTTTCGTGTTTTATTATATAAAGGTTTTTGGGATAAATTGAGATAAAGTTGTTTTGGGACACCCGATCTGAAAATAAAGTTGCTAAAAACACTCCAAGGATCCCACAAGGTGTCGTCACCAAGTTTCATGAAAATCGGTCCAGCCGTTTGGACCCTGAAAAGGAGACAGACAGACAGACGGACATGCGGTGAATCATCGTATGATATATATATATATATATATATTCCCTGACGAGGTGTACTTCTGAATACACGAAAAAGCTTTGGAATCATTTTTCTTTTTCCTTGTGGGTTTGCATCATATATATATATACAAAGCTGGGCACAAACCGTTAATCCGTTAATCGTTAATTAACGAAGTTAACTTTTTCGTTAACGATTTAACTTTTAAGTTAACTTTGAAAATCATTATCGGACTAATTAACTTCCGTTACATTTAACTTCCGTTAACTCAAGTCCGTTAACCCAAAAAATTCATAAATAAATGTTTAAAAGTTTCTATTATTTTCAGTGCTGAGCAGGTGCGCAATTAATCCGCCACTGTTAATAGTGATGAACGAATTTCCATTTCCGCAGTGCAAAATCAGGCGATATATTTGTTTCCGTCGCCACAATTTGTGTCTTACCAAATATGGTAGTTATTTATGGCATTGGTTTGAGCAAAACATGGTCGACTGTAAAATCAGGCGGAAAGATTTGCCATTTGAGTTGAATGTTTCAACTTCTTTCAAGAAATATCACGAGCATTTTAAGGCACTTTCAATAATATATATATATGTAACAATTACAACAAATAACTACATCGTTTCATTTGCAGTCTGTCTCTTGCGCAACATGTTTGTGCTAGTGAATATTTAAAAATAATCATTGTCAAGTAAGTCATGTATATTTATAATATGTCTGTGAGTACCTTATTAGTAGTCTCCTTGATACATTTCAAGAACCATAAAACTGATCAGGTAAGATTTCAATTCTCATGTCACTTTGATGACATAAATTAAGTCAATTGATGTCTTACAATGGGAGCGTTTTCACCTTAACCCTTTATGTCCTGGCGGTACTTCTAGGTACCACATCTTTAAAATCTCCATAATTATTTTTCTACCCGGTTGATCCTGCCGGTACTTTCAAGTCCCAATGTGAATTAGTTTCTTTATGAGATAATAGATGGCGTTGAGAAGTAAATGTGAGCGTGTGGCGCCAGAGGCTGTTTACTCTTTAGTATCTCTGCTGTGAAGACCGAAGAAATTTCAGTGCAATTACTTCCCGAATATTCTGTGCCATATCTGTGCCATGCGTTTGTTCTCTATGGGCAAGGACATCCTGAGGGCCAAGAGATCATCCCTGTCTGATGAAAACTTTGATATGCTAATTTTCATGAAGGGCAACATGCATCTCATGGACAAAATGGAGAACGAGAAGAAGAGGGAAAATTAAATTATATATATATTGTGTTTTTCATTTTTTTAATAATAAAAGTTAACGTTAACGGTTTATCGGTAACTTCCGTTACACGTTTAACGAATTAACGGATTAACGGTTAACGAAGTTAACTTTTTGGTTAACGGATTAGCGGTTAACGAAGTTAACTTTTTGGTTAACGGTGCCCACCACTGTATATATATATATATATATATATGGGATGAATAATAATAATCTTCTATACTATAATAAGAGAGCTGTCCGTCTGTCTGTCCGTCCGTCCGTCCGTCACACTTTCAGAAATTGTGAGAAAAAATTGTGAGAAAAAAATTCAGAAATTGTATTACGGGCGGCAATGTGAAGCTCAAGATTTTCATGACTGTGTTCTTTTCTGTAGTTTAGCCTGTCTGTTTGCCTGTTTGTGAAATTTATCCCGAGCAGTAATGGGGGAAGGGTGGGGGTAATGGGGGAGGGGGTTAGCCCCCAAGTTGCATGAATGGAGGTGAGGAGGTTTTGGGAGATACCAGATTCAGAAATGTTGACACAATGTGAAGCTCAAAATTTTCACGGCTGCGTTCTTTTCTGTAGTTTAGCCTGTCTAACCGTCGTCGGCGAAGCGACGGGAACTGTACTAGTAATAATAATAAGGAAAATAAGAAATTATGCAGAAAAACAGAGAAAAATGGAAAGCGGTTCCAAGACTCTTCGTACATTTAGCAAAACACCTCGTCAGGGAATGAAGAGATATGGCAAAAACCTTGGAATCGCTTTTTATTTTTGTTGTGTGTGTGTGTCTGTGTGTGTGCATCATTTTATATATATATATATATATATATATATATATATACTGCATAGATAGATAGATAGATAGATAGATAAACAGACAAATTCAGTTCACTTTAGTTTTCTTATTTATCTGCGAATATATGTACCATTTCTTAAATACATTACAATTTGGTTACAACGACCCAAATGCTTTTTAAACTGTTTGATTTCCAGTTCAAATGGTTTGTTTATCCAACCATGCCTTCATTCCTTATATTTTTCTGCAAACAGAATAAATACTGTAGTTACAGTTTAATCATCGCATCGATGAAATTACTGTACAATTTGCATGTTTTGTCCAATAGTTAAGTTGTTACAACTAGCTTTTTCTGTGATGTACAGGAATTTTAAATGTGTTTGGCAAACGGGTTTCTTCACAAATGTATTTGTAACATTTAATGAAACTATCATTATCAGAAAATACGGATAAAATGGTGAAGAATGACATTCAGCTAAAGTTTATTTCTGTGCCTCATTTTATACATTATTAAATCATTATTATTATTATTATTATACTTAAAACATGTCAGCTTTTAGGATTTAAAACTTAAGAATTTTTATCAACACTAATCTCAGGAATTAAGAGTGACAAAGTAAATTATACGAGCATATTTAAATCGCCCTTAAAACACCTTCAAATCTATGTCAACTAAAACATCGGAAAGTGGGATTTTATGGAACGAGGAAACGCAGTTTCGAACGGGAATATTCAGTCCTCTTCTAACCCAATGGATCTTTTTCGGTTTTACAGGTATTTAAGCAATCGTTACATTTTAATCAATTCTTCAATTAAGAAACTATTAATCACCTACAGTTTACAATTAAGGAACTTACTGGGTTTTTTATAGCCTTTTCTCTCATTGTAAATTAATAACGAATTGGAAATAAAAACCAACGAAAATTATGCAGAACCTTACATCTTTTTATTTCAAATGTATACATTAATTTCGTAATAACATATAGTATTGGGATATGTAATATCCTTCAAAGGGTTTTATGTGCAAATCTGAGCAGTTCATTCAAATGCAGAATCCGTAGATATCCTTCGTTACCACTATTTTTAGCTAAAGAGAAAGCACTAGAGAGCAAACACGCTTTGTACGCCATACAGAACCAGTTGGGAGAAAGAACGAATCCCAAAAGGGTGATAATGGGGAAAGAGGAGTTTAGTGCTTAATAAACCCTTTCCTACAGCTTCTATGCTTTCTTATCTCTGGTGATGGGAATAACACTGCGTGTATGTGAGTTGATAGTGAAACAAAAAACAATCTCTTAATCACAACAGTAATCTTTCGCGAGCCAAAGAAAAATAAAATAACAGAATTGAAATCATTTTATATAGGTAATGGTTTCATATAAATACGCATACACATGTGTGTATGCGTATGTGTGCAGATTGAAAAATATAGTTTGAGAGAGAGTTACAAGGAGTTACAAGGACGAAAGGAAGCCTCAAAGACGTTCCGGTCCACTCTGGGAGGTTCCTGTTATGAAACAAGTTTATTTTTCTTTCAACTATTCTAGCAGTAGTAGAAAACTGGATAGAAAAGTATAAGGCTCTCTCCCAACCCTCCGCTCCCTCCCTGCCAGAGGCAGGTACGGAAAAAGGTTGAAGAAAATACCTTGACCCTGGAAAAGTAGCCAAGGAAATTTTACAGGAAAGTGGAGAATATATAAAAAGCTCTATAATTAGCATGCCCACAGAGATACCGTGCAAGCGAACTTCTGCAGAGTTACGTTATTTTAGTCTTAAACCATGAGAGTATTCAGTACTTTGTCTAGCCTATTTTTAAACACTTTTACATTTTGGTTTGCAACAACCTCTGAGGGAAGTTGGTTCCAGATATTAACTATTTTATAGGAAAAGAAATTGCCGCAGACAGAGGTCCTAAATGTCTTTAGTTCCAGTTTAAACCCATTATTTCTTGTCGGATTGACATTAAGCGAGAATAAGTTTCTGTAATCTACCCTGTCTATTCCATTGAGCATCTTGAAAACTTGAATAAGCTGACCGCGCAACCACCTCATCTCTAAGGTAAACAGATTTAGGCGCTCCAATCTCCGTTGGTAGTTTTGGATTCTCATTGAAGGGATCAATTTTGTAGCCTTTGCTTGTACCCTTTCTAAGGGAGAGAGAGAGAGAGAGAGAGAGAGAGAGAGAGAGAGAGAGAGAGAGAGAGAGATGAGGGGGGGGTGGAGGCAACAGAGAAAAGTAACACTTACTGATAACTGTTAAGTTCACCGCGTAATTTAAAGTCGGATTGACTTTGAAATCTACGCGACATCTGTACGAGCTTTCGTCCTCTTTAAGAACTCTCTGAAGGACCAATTCCCCTTTGAGAGCATCGAACGTGCCCCTGTTTCCTAGGTGTTTCTCATTCTTCCAGTGGGTAGGCAACCCGCTTCTCATGTCGTAACTGGAAAGAAATAAAAAAATAATTTACTGATTTACAAAGAAATTTCTATAAATTTATCTACATAAGAGGTACGACACCATTATGTTGGTAACCTAGTTGAAGTTTCGCGCGTTGATCCTTTATCACACGGAGGTCAGGCTCGTGGCCCTACATCTAAAACACTTATGTTACAGTATATATAGAGACACGACTTCGTCAGCGACATCGACAGACAAGCATTTAGTCTCGCATTTTTCTTCTTAACGAGATTTCCTTATATGGGCATTGGGCATACCTCGCCCTTAGAAAAAGATGATGTCAGCGCATACTCTCGAGTATGGTGTTCAGCTTTCATCCTCAGTGACACGTTAGCTTCCATTATGTAATGATATCGTAACGGGCCGTTTTTAGGGTTGTTTGTCATTCATTAATTTAATACTAAGTTCAATCGCCCAATCTTTGTGTTTCATTTTATAAGTTGTACAATACAGATAATCTTAAGGAAAGGTCCCGGTTCTTAATACGTAGTACAGAGATTTAACATATTAATAATATGAAAGATTATATTTTTCTCAATAAAATGTACCCCCCGCGTTTTTATTTTTATTAAGGATAAGTAATTTTAATTAACGTTTTTAAAGTGGACGGCATTTCTTGCGCCTGGCAGCGTTGTGTGCAAATTAGATAGAAATTTAACGCCTGAGTACGGAAGGCAAAAAATTTTCGTCCTGGGATACCTCTCACGGGTGTACTTCTTAAAGGCTACAATACTGTATAATTAATCCTTTAATTCAAATATAATTTATTTTGTGAACGTGCATTCAATCAATTCTAATTTTATCTATCGCTCTTAAATTCATAATAACTGTAAAAATTTATTTCCTTTCTTGTTTTGTTTAATTAAAGAAAAAACCAACGGTTATTACATTATTATTATTATTATTATTATTATTCTGACTGAAAGATCAAATGCTGACCTCAAGCCTCAAATAAGCAAATATTTACTTAATTAACCTAATTACATTTTACAATCAAATAAATATTCATTTAATTAATCTAATCCACTATTAATGAGCCTACGCCACAGGCTCTCTCTCTCTCTCTCTCTCTCTCTCTCTCTCTATATATATATATATATATATATATATATATATATATATATATATACAGGGTGGGAGAAAAGTTTTTAAGAATTTTATATACACAAGTAATTGTTAATAATAAATAAATTCCTATGCTAGCATTGCAGTGTATGCAATACTTTTCAAAGGAATTATACAAAGCCAGGAATGACCTTAGGCTAGAAGAGGAAGAAGGCCCTAGGCCCTAGACCCTAGGCCCATTCACCGCCATGTCACTAAGGATTGAATGCAGCAATGAAAAAAAAGTGTATCTTGTATCGTGGGCTTTTTCTTATAATAATTGTGAAGAGAGTTTGCGTTTATTTCAAGAAAATTATATTAAAGCACCACCAAATGCAACCACTCTTCGAGTAACACTCCTGAGGAAAAGGCGGAGGCCTTTTCCTCAGGAGTGTAACTCACTTCCATATTAGCCACTGCGTGTTATTCTATCCGCAACAAAAAGAAAGGTCCCAAAACAAGACGGCAATTTGAACATTTATTTTAGTTCTAATGTATTACTTTTGTAAATTTAACTTAAAATAAATTTTCCTCTGAGACAGGACTTATAGGACATCATATATATATATATATATATATATATATAAAGGACACCCGTTTGTGGAAACTAAACGGTTCTTTTATGTTATTTCTATCTTGCATATGCAAATATTACAACGTGGTTACAAGGAAGAGTAAGAAGCCAATTCATTTATGTAAATCTAGTAAAAGAGAGTGTTAGAAGACGGTAAGAGTATGTATGTTATGTGAAGGAAATCAAAGGAAGCGATTTGGGACCTGACACGAGCAGGCACTGCGGGAGTGTTGCTGATTGAAAGGAGAAGGCATTTACTCTATTATAGGCTTACAGGAGCAGGAAACATGTTTCGGCGAGTAATTTATATTTCATAGGTGAATATGTAATTGGAACGGGAAAAGCAAACTTTATTGATCTCTCTCTCTCTCTCTCTCTCTCGTTATATAGTCTATATATATATATATATATATAATATGATATGCGTGTGGAAGGGAACCTAATACATTGCAACAAAAACACAACTTTTCCTGAATAAAACAAAATGGATTTTATAAATTAACAAAATTACTTATTTAGTTTGTAACTTTTGCTAAAAATGGAATATATTTCATGGATTTAATTGTCTGTCACGATCCAAAATATTTGAAGAGTTAATTGCGTGTGTGGTGGATACGTTCACTGTAGAATTTAAGTCTCTTTTCCAGTAATAGACTTTCGTTTTTCAACACAAAATATCCGAAAACAATTTACAGATATACTGTTTACAACATATATAACCTTTGGACCTTTGGTTTGCTTCCGCCCGAATTGTTCATTCTGACGAAGGTCAAGTTTTTCATTCCACCTTAGACCTACAGTTTAACGTGGAATCCGAACCACGCCCCATCAGCAGCCCAGCGTCTTAACCACTAGGCCACCTAGGGTACCCATTTATCTACCAACCACTTTCTTTATTGTATGGAAGGATGAACAGCTGGGTTTTGCTGCGCGCCGGCTGCCGTCGGGTCTCGAACCCGGGGCCGATGGATTCGTAGTCAGCGACGCTAACCACTACACCACTGAGGCGCATATAATATAATATATATATATATATATATATAAGGATAAAAAGGATGATCAACACCTAAGTCAACATAATGAAGATTTAATACCAGACGTTTCGGAAGTCAAATTCCCATCATCAGTTGCTAAGACAACAAAAGGTAAAAGGTAAAATTATATAAAACTTAATTAACTCAGTTATAAAATACTTTCAAAAAACAATAACAGCACTGTCCTTAAGTTCAATTAAGTTTAATAATTACATAAAATCAAACGAAAACTGAAGTAAATTACAATTTGTTTGTGTACATAAAATATTAACTTACTATGTTTAATTTATACACAGAATTATAATAATTTCTCTCTCTCTCTCTCTCTCTCTCTATATATATATATATATATGTGTGTGTATATATATATATATATATATATATATTATATATATATATATATGTATGTATGTATATACATACAAGGACTTCATAGTTCTCAAGTCTGTTTCATTTTGCAAGGTGGATAAAACTGAGAAGTTGCAATGAAATGGATGGTTGTCACTTTCGCAATGTTCACAGATTGAGGATTTGGTTGGTTTACTCAGGGTAAAGAAGTGCGACTGCTAATGCCACGATGCTCATCGACCAGTACCTTAAGTTGGTGGATTGAGCTGCCAATATATGTGGCGTTACAACCACAATTAAAAGAATAAACTAGTTTGGAAACGAGGGCATCGGGCAACTTTTCCTTCAGTTTAAAAAAGGAACTAATACTAAAATTATTGCTAAAAATAAATTTAAAATCAATATGTGGATAAAACTGGGCGAACAAGCGTTTCAGGTCTTTTCGATTCTTTGGCTTAAATAGCCATAAAATGGCATTGATATACTATATCTTTTATCTTTTTGAACAGTGGGAACGGGCAGTTAGGGTTTAAAATGATGATTTAAATAATTTCGAATATGTTTCACAATCAAGTCCTTTGGATAAGAATTAGAGCTAAAATAATCACTTAAAAACACATCTCATAATGAAAAGAAAAATAATCAGAATAGATCTTGAATGAGCGGTCAATAAGGATTTTAATAGAATTAACTTTAAAGCCGAAAGGAGCATCACTTAAAAAATGTGTACCTAGCAGGTGAAAGTTTTCTTACGGTTAGGAAGGTTTCAAAATTATTATTAGTTCTATGAAGGCTAACTGGGCATTCTGCTCAACTTCTATAATAAATTTAATGCTAGGATGTTTGGAATTTAAATAACTCAAAAATTTATTGACCTGAGAAGGTGTCATCTATATATCTATGATAAAAAACTGGTTTAAAGGAAATGGGGCAGTCATCAAGTCACCGAGCTTCATGAAAACAAAAAAAGGCGTTTGCAAAGATGGGATTCAAAGGGGAAACCATCGCCATGCCATCTATTTGTTTGTAGGGTCTATTGTCAAATATAAAGACAGTGTCTTTTACAGCTAACTTGAGTAATGAAGTGAAATAAGTTTTATTAAATAGGTTTACTTTGGAGGAGCTACTAGGAAATGAAGCATTCAAACATATATCAATAGTTTCCTGTACCGGGACATTCGTAAACAAGGACTCTACATCGAAATTGACCATAAACAGCTTATCTGCATTAGGAATTTTAGTGATCTCTTGAACAAAGTTAAAAGAATTTAATATGGTAAAATTATTAGTTGTCAAATTAGAAAGTAATGGGACTAAAAACTTAGCTAAAGAAATACAGTGACTAGTAAAGGCTCCTATTATAGGGTGGATAGGGACATTAGGTTTACTACTTTTGGTAAACCATACATAATACTTAATAATTTTAATTGATTATTTTAGCTCCAATTCTTATCCAAAGGACTTGATTATGAAACATATTCGAAATTATTTAAATCATCATTTTAAACCCTAACTGCCCGTTCCCACTGTTCAAAAAGATAAAAGATATAGTATATCAATGCCATTTTATGGCTACTTAAGCCAAAGAATCGAAAAAGACCTGAAACGCTTGCTCGCCCAGTTGTATCCACATTAGAGATGGAACCCGGTTCTAAAAAACCGGTTTTTAACCGGCGATGAAAATTTTTAATCATCACCGAAACAGACGATAAGAACCGGTTTTCACACTTTTGCGCAAGTCTCCGGTCACTTTGGTCCATTTTCTATGAAACAAACGTTTCCAAACGTTTAAAAACATAGTAATTGCGTTTTGCATCGTTTCGTATCGTTTTTTGTTTGTTTATAAGTGTAAATAATTGATGCTTCAGTCTTGAATGTTATGTGGATGATTGCACATTGATCAGTTAAGATTCTAAGATTTAATACTCCATCATGTCAAAGAAATCAAATGCTTGGTATCATTTCACTCGTAAGAATAAAGAAGAAGCAGAGTGTATGACATGTCACAAAGTTTTAAAGTGTTGTGGAGGTTCTACTTCAAGTTTATCATCCCACATGAAAAATATTCATGGCATAAACATCGACCAGATTAATCAGCCATTGAAGAAACAAAGAACAGTGGAAGAGTTTGTGCAAAAAAGTCCATAGAAGAGGAAATTTCGAAACTTGCGTGTGTAGATGGACTGAGTTTCCAATCAATTGCTAAAAGTGAATTCATTCAAGAAAGCCTAAGAAAGATAAAATACGACAAGCCTCATCCAACTTCCCATAATGGTGTCAGAAAAATGGTGCTTAGCTTTTATGAGAAAAAGAAACATGAATTTGGTCAACTACTTCAAGAATCAGGTGAGACAAGGAATCCGCTATTCATTAACTATGGATGAGTATACATCTTTGCAAAACCAAAGATATATTAATATTAATGTTCATGATGAAAATCAACATTGGTCTCTTGGTCTCATGAAAATAAATGGTTCTCTCGATAGCACCAAAACTATTGCAATCGTTAGGAAAAGATTGGAAGACTTTGGCTTGGACCTAGATAAGCATATCGTGGGTTGCACCACCGACGGTGCCTCAGTAATGGTCAAATTTGGAAGAGAAATAGTACCTGATCACCAGCAATGCATTGCACATGCTATACATCTCGCGGTTTCGGATATCTTGTATTCAAAAACTGCTGAAAATTCAGTTGAAGGGGAAAGTGACCCTCCCCGTGAAGATGAAGCCATCGAAGAAGATGAACACTCTGTACATGAGTTAAGCAAAGATGAGTGTGAAATTTTATGCACTGATACAATTTTTGAGTCCGGCATAGATGACGTAATTGTTCTTCCAAAACTTCGAGAAGATTACTTAAAAGTAATAAATAAGGTGAGAAAAATCTGCCGCATATTTCGAAAGTCTCCTTTGAAAAATGAGAGATTGCAGGATTTTGTCAAAGATGAATTTAATGGAAAGGAAATGAAGCTTACCCTTGACTGTAGAACGAGGTGGAACAGTCTTTTGGCCATGATAGAAAGATTTTTGAAACTCAAAAATTGCATTCCAAAGGCCCTCAGAGTGATACGCTCAACAGAGACGATTTCAGATGAAGAATGGAATGCTCTAAAGAGCCTCTTTGACACGCTTCGTCCAATGGAAATTGTTTTGAAGGGACTCTGTTCCGAAGATGCAAATTTGCTCAAAGCTGAATCTTCCATGAAGTTCATTTTGAATAAATTTGAAAGCAAAAACAATCCTTTAGCTTTTGAGCTACGTCAGTGTCTCATTGATCGCTACTCATCGAGAAGACAAAAAGAAGTTGTCGCCTTGCTGAGTTTTCTTCACAATCCCGAGGTCTTGAAAATGAATCATCAGCACCGTTCCTCTTTCCTTCAAGACAAGCACTTCAGAAGTATGCGGATCATACATTTAAGAGGCTTTTTCCAGAAGCTTGCTAGATTTCGAAACAGACGACCAAGTCCAATCAATTGCTTCGAAACTCGAAGATTCACAATGCAGCTCAGGTCGTGAAGTAAATGATGACGATCAACTTATGAACGAGTGCATGTGTGAGATGAACAAACTGAAAATGAAACCCAAGAAAGATTCTTCTGAGACCTTTGACGTAAACAATGAATTCAAATATTTTGAAGCTACTTTGAATAGAAGCGAAAATTTGGATCGAATGTACGAGGCGTTGCTTACAATAAAAGCCACTAGCGTAGAGTCCGAGAGAGTGTTTTTAGCTGCTGGTTTATTCGTTACAAAAGATTCGATCAAGAATGTCAGATCAGACACTTAATGCTCTTTGTTTTCTCAAGTGTTATTTCAAAAATCAAGTTCGATAATAAACTTTTTAATTCAAATGTTACACATTCTTGATTGAATCAATTAAAACCTTATTTCTGGTTAATATTTTGATCATTTACCTCCCTAAAAAGAAGACAGAATTCCATCGGTGAAAACCGGTAAAAACCGGCTTTAAGAATATAGCGACGATGAAAACCGGTTTTACACTTTTCGGTTATTTTCCATCCCTAATCCACATATTGATTTTAAATTTATTTTTAGCAATAATTTTAGTATTAGTTTCTTTTTTAAACTTAAGGAAAAGTTGCCCGATGCCCTCGTTTCCAACCTAATAATTTTCATATGTATATATAAAAAATAAATAATTATATATAAATATATATATATAATAAATAATTTTCATATATATATATATATATATATATATATATATATATATATATAATGCAAACCCACAAGGTATTCAGACGTACACCCTTGTGGGTTTGCATCAGTCATTCATTTCACGTGTTTAATTGTGAAATTCATCCCATATATATATATAGTTTGTAGTCACTAACTTTTTATGTTTGATTCATCGATGCGGTGAAAGCATTAACCATTTTAAGGTTTTATAATAAAAATAATCATGCATCGTTAATACAAGCATCACATAATTGAATTAATCATTTGGTTGGTTGTCAAACAGTTAACCATATATTTGGTTGTTGTAGTTTTTGTTTACTACGTACAATCAGTTCGGAAATTTCTGTCGTGAAACTCCACGTTTCTTGCCAATAATAATTATTAAAAAATACCAAAAATCTAAACAACTGGCAAGAATTCACAATCAAACGAATAAAATAATTTCACTAATTAACTGGCTGGTCTGTGCATTCGGCACAATTTGTTAATTTTTACCAGCGAATTATGATCTTTTTCTGAATTTTTAAATCTTTAGTAGTTTTTCCATTGATTTTATTTTTTCGGTGAACTTTTTTCCACATCTCAACAATTAACATTACTATATTCTCAGTAATAGTATCCGCAGGCTGATAATAATAATAATAATAACACTGGTATGCATCAATTTTGCTGTCAAGGGTTTTGTACGTGATTCTTATAGAGTTTTTCCTGCTGATTTCGAATCTGCAATCCGTTTTTCACATTCAGCTCAGGTTATCCGGCTATGGCCTCATAAGTAAAATAGAATTTTTCGTGATTTTGTCAAAGCGGAATTGGAACAGTAACATCTATCATCACTTGTTTCACTTGTATAATATCTTTTTTTACTTTTCAGGCATATAGATAAAATATTTCATAATGAATAGAGCGTGTAAAAATGATCCCAATAGATTCTGCTACATATGTGGGACGGTTACCATGCCAAATAACCAGTCCCAAATCACTAAATTTGTGAAGACAATGTATAGAGCATACTTTGGAATTAAGCTAGGGGACCAGGACAAAAATTTCGCTCCTCATATGTGCTGCAAGACGTGCATTGAAAATTTGAGAAGATGGAGCAAAGGCAGAGCGAAATCTTTGCCTTTTGGAATTCCCATGATTTGGAGAGAAGGAAAGGATCACGTGACAGATTGCTATTCTGCATGACAAACCTCCAAGGTGGGCTTATAAATTTATTTTTCGTAAATATTTTGAAATCCTCGTATGAAACTTGACATAATATTCACCATAATGTAATATTCACCATATATAGCATAATATTCACCATAATGGTAATCATACATTTACATATACATATTGTTATAGAAAATACATTTACACATACATATTGTTATACAAGTTACATTTACATATACAATGATTGTATATTTTCTTTCTTTTTCATTCATATTGTCCCCGAAGGGACAATATGAATGAAAAAGAAAGAAAATATACAGACTCCATCGACCTATTTCATATCTTACAGACCGCAGCCTTCCCTCACGAGCCGCCACTGTCTGAATGCTTCTTCTATTTCATATGCAAGTTTTATATCCATGTTTCTGTGTTTCTATTTTCAGGAGTTAACAAGAAGAATAAACACATTGTTGTATACCCTGACATTCCTTCTGCTATGAGACCTGTACCCCATGGTCCTGGAATTCCAATACCCGACCCACCTCAAACCCTGGACTTCGATGATTCTGATGATGAATCAATGACCAATGCCAATGACCAGTCCCAGTCGTATATACCTCAAAATACCGCTTCAAATGAGCCGAGGCCTCTCAACCAGGCCAAACTTAATGATCTTACCAGGGATTTAGGACTTTCCAAATTAGCTGCCGAGATCTTGGGCTCACGACTTCGAGAGGACAACTTGCTGGCTCCGGGAACAACATTCTCCTGGTATAGGAAACGAGAGGAAGAATTCCGCAAGTTTTTTGCAGTGCACGAAAATACCTCTTCCTTAGTGTACTGCTGCAATGTTGAGGGGCTAATCGAATCCTTGGGCCTGCCATATAACGCATCAGAATGGAGGCTATTTATAGACTCGTCTAAACGAAGTTTGAAAGCAGTACTTCTCAACATTGGGAATAGGGTTGCATCAGTCCCTGTAGCACATTCCGTACAACTTACTGAGAGCTACGATAACATGAAAATTTTACTGGATGCTCTCGTATACGACCAACATAACTGGAGGATCTGTGGAGATTTGAAGGTAATACTAATATCATAAGTAAACTATTGCTGTTGACTATGTTGTTTTTCCAAAGGTTATTTGAGAGCGTATAAGAACACTTAACTTCCCCACAGAAGTGATACAGTCCAATGCATAGATTTTTTATCTGATAGAACAAATTCTCTAAATTCTTTAAATATTTTCATTTTTTTTCAGATTGTGGCATTTGTATTGGGAATGCAAGGGGGATACACGAAATACCCATGTTTCCTCTGCAAATGGGATAGCCGAGCGGATGAGAAGCACTATGCACAGCGTGAATGGGCATCCAGAGAGAATTTTGAACCTGGGTCGCATAATGTCGTTTCAGTGCCTCTTGTACCACCAACAAAAATTTTGCTCCCACCACTTCATATTACGCTGGGCTTGATGAAAAATTTCATCAAATCAATGAATAAGGAGGGTTCAGCATTCCGATATCTCGAGAGTAAATTTCCTCATATATCTGATGCTAAACTAAATGCTGGGGTTTTTGATGGTCCTCAAATTCGAACTTTGATCAAGGATATTCATTTCGAAAACGCAATGACTCCAACTAAGAAGAATGCCTGGCAGGCATTCAATTCAGTTGTCACTGATTTTC
This sequence comes from Bathynomus jamesi, assembly GCA_023014485.1. NCBI lineage: Eukaryota > Metazoa > Arthropoda > Malacostraca > Isopoda > Cirolanidae > Bathynomus > Bathynomus jamesi. The sequence goes on from JAJOZX010000001.1 coordinate 154,312, forward strand.
TTGGCAAGCGTAGAAGTCCAGAATACGAGTCCGTTGTCGAAAACTTGATGGAAGCTTTCAAAGCTCATGGGTCGCGCATGTCCATAAAAATGCACTTTTTGTGGTCCCACTTGGACTATTTTCCTGAAAATTGCGGGGATTATAGTGAGGAACAGGGTGAACGATTTCACCAAGATATCAAAATAATGGAAGAGAGGTAGCAGGGAAACTGGGATATCAATATGCTGGCGGACTATTGCTGGTGTTTGAAGCGAGACGAGCCCGAAGAAAAACACAGACGGAAAGCCAAAAAAACTTCATTCCTTCCTCAATAAACTTTTTTCCATATTCATTGTATGAATAAAAGTATTTATTCACACAATGTTTTCATTTTTCACGAGTGTTCTTATAATATTACTCGTATCTACAGTGTTTAAGCTAAAAAAATCAATAAATTTGGGGATAAAATTGGACTTATAATAAATGGCCAATAGAGAAAAAACCTGACCTGATTGACGAAAACCAATGTCATTTTCGAATTCAGCATGGTCGAATTATATAATATGAGTTGAAAAAACCCTCACAGCAGACAAAAAAATTTCATATGCATACCAGTGTAATCAGTTAAAAGGGCCAGAAATTGGCACGGCGCTCGGGTCAACTTACGTGGCCCATTGCTCTAATTCCTGTATTATTATTATTATTATTATTATTACCACCATCATCGGGATTCGAACTCACGACGTCAGGCTCGTCACTTCGCTTATAGGGAAACGGTGTTACGCAATGAGCTACGGGCGCGAGATAATGATATTACTCATAAATGGAATATTCTTTATTTTTAATGTATTAAGTAATTAAGATGAAGAAAGCGAGAATAGATCGTCTTCGTGAAACGATTCGAGTCGAGTATAAAAGGTGTCAATTAAAAATAAATGAAATAGACCAACTTTTGTGAAAAGATTTCCATCGGGTGAAGGAATCTTTACAAAGAGTCATTCATATCCAGATGAGAGTTTTCGCACACATTTTGGTGAAGATAAATATTTCGTTTAAAAATAAGGTTACACCGAAACTAAATTTATTTCTTATCCCCGCCCATTCTTCATCGTTGTGGGAAAATAAAGGTTTCCTCCAATAAAAATGAAAAAAGTAATTCACACAATATAAACACACTTTGTCACGGTAATAGAGCATGAAGGAAAACTATTATATTTTTATTTGTTTTATTTGACTGTGACTCTCTCTCTCTCTCTCTCTCTCTCTCTCATATATATATATATATATATATACACACAGTATCTATATATATATATATATATATATATATATATATATATATATATATATATATATATATATATATATATATATATATATATCAAAATCTACAGTTCTTTTATTAAAACTGTGCTCATTTTGAGCGTGTTGTATGTGGAAACATTTTCCTATATATTTCTTTCTTTCACATCATGTTACAAAAGGAATAACTTTTAAATCTCAAAATAGTTTTCTGCAAATAAAATCGGATAGAAAATATTTTTAGACAAGACGCGAACACATTTAAAGTTTGAAAAGACTTCAAGTCCTTCTATCCACTTCTTGCCTCGTGTTTTACTTGCCTCATTTGCGTTTGTAATATTTTATACGGTGCGCAAAGATTTGTAAAATTTAACATCGACATTTTCTTTTTGTTTCAGTTTTTCAAATGTCAATTTCGAGTCCTTATACATAATTTTCTTACTTTATAAAATGAATATATCATTTGTATGTTCTTCATCATCTTACATCTTTGCGACAATCTTCACAATACATACTGTAGACCTCACCGCGGCACGAACGTGGGAACAACGATATTAGCGGTGTCACCATAGTTGCTGACTTATTTTTTCTTACTTAAAATCATCAAATATCATTAAGAAGAAATATAATGAAGACGAGGCTAGGTTAGGTTAGATTTAGTTTGGTTTGGTTTGGTTAATTTAATTAGATTAAATGATGGCATCCACAGTTGAAAATGTAAAAATGTCGTGGTTTCGTAAGGTGGGAAAACTTGTGATATATATATATATATATATATATATATATATATATATATATATATATATATGAGTGAGAGAGAGAGAGAGAGAGAGGAAATGAAAAGCTTGCAATGACCATTACTTTAATTCGACTTGTAGTTCCTATTTCCTGTCTGACTCTTGTATACCTCCTTTATAAATTATTTACTATTTAGAACATACGAAGAGCAGGAAAGACTCTTGAAACTAGAGGTGGAAAGAGTACCAAAACGAGTACCAGTACGATTAAGAGTACCATATTTTTTGAGTGGTCGAGTACGGTTTTTTCAGTGTTCGAGTACGAGTACGAGTGTAAGAGTGTGGTTTCAAACTTTAACTGGTGCTTGGCTATAACTTGTAGCCAAGCACTTTAACCAAGCACTTTAGCCAAGCACCAGTTAAAGTTTGAAACTACACTCTTACACGCGTACTCGTACTCGAACTCTAAAAAAACCGTACTCGACCACTCAAAAAATATGGTACTCTTAATCGTACTGGTACTCGTTTTGGTACTCTTTCCACCTATACTTGAAACACACGTGAAATAGCTCCGTAACAGATTTTAAACTATTAACGATGAAAATCCATCTTTTGAGAGCATAGCGGGAAATGTGAAGCAAAAAATGAAACTCTCCAGGAACTATTGAATAGTGAGCGAGGTACTTTTCTCCTTGGACAAATACTGGTAATTTATTTCAAACTATTTCAACCTGAATTTTATTATCAATGATTGAAAACGAAGGCGTTTTCTAAAAGGATTTTTTTATTTTAAACTTGGATGGGGTAAGAAGTTTGGAAATCAAAAGCAATCTTATGAATAGATTCTTTTCAACTTTTATTATATAACTTCTAATATAAGACTATAAACTCTATACCGACTCGTAAAACAAAACGATATAGAAGCGGAAGAGAGAGAAAGAGGAAAACAAATGTTATATAGAAACAATTGCGAAAAAAATGAAAGGAAAAATATAGAAAAAAGGAGGTTATATAAAAGCAAATAAATTTAAGAAAATTTTACGTGTGAAGGTACGCAAATAATTGGTGAAGGAAAAAATAAATCTTTATGAAATGCTGCTGAAAGGCGTACAGAAGTTATACAGGGTGTTTCAGGGGGAAAGGTCAATACTTCGAGAGGTGATAGTATCGGTCATTGTGAGAAAAAAAGTTCCTATGAACATGTCTAATTCTGAATGGTTACGGAGATAGACCTGTTTGAATCTACAAATACAAAAGCATTGTTAATGGTAATCAAGAAAGAGAAACCAATTACTGTTTCTAACATTTAATGTTTAAACATTGGTATTTTGAATGGTATCAGGTACAGAAATGACAAATTTGTTACAGTTTACAATACGTTTTCGAAAATCCCACCGTCAACCTCAATGCACTTTGCAACTCGTGTGCGAAGATCGCGTGTTGTTCGTCTGAGTTGATCTTCACGTTCCATTATGCGGGCAGCAGCATCCAAAATGCGCGCGAGCAATTCGTCTCGTGTATCCACCTTTCTTTTGTAAACTTGATTTTTCATCCACCCCCACAAACAATAATCTAACGGAGAGAGGTCTGGAGACCTTGGTGGCCATTGAATGGGACCACCGCGGCCGATCCATCGACCAGGGAAAGTTTGATTTAGGTATTGCATTACCAGACGGGTAGAATGTGGAGGAGCTCCGTCATGCTGAAAGTACATACCAGCGCGTGTAGCCAAAGGAACATCCTCCAATAGTTCTGGTAATTCATTTTGCAGAAATTCTAGGTAACTTTGTCCTGTAAGACGATTCTCTAAAGTAACGGGGCCAATCAGCTGATCATCGATGATACCGCACCATACATTGGCAGAGAAGCGATGTTGAAAATTTGTTTCCACAGTGGCATTTCGATTTTCGTCTGACCACCGATGAGAGTTACGAGAGTGGTTGATACCGTCACGGGTGAAAGTAGCTTCATCGGTGAACAGTATTAATCGAAGCAATCGGCGATTAGCATTTACCCAATGATAAAATTCCAGTCGCATGGCAGCGTCTCCTGGTTGAAGGTGTTGTACACGCTGTACATGATATGGATGCAAGCCTTCCTCACGTTATGTTCGCCATACTCTTGTGTGTGGTACACCGAGACGTGTAGAAATGCTTCGTGAGCTAGTAGTAGGACTACGCTCTACCAACTGAAGAATGTTTTCCACTTCATCCACATCTTGTTGACGTTGACGTTCAGATGAAACATGAGCGCTGGGAAGTGTACCAATCTCACGCTATGTGTTGAAAACCCTGGTAAACACTCTTCGATCCGGAATTTTGCGGTTCGGAAACCGTCGACGGTATTCTGCAACAGCAGCTGTTGCACTTCCATTGCAAAAACCGTAGACATACACCATATCTGCATATTCGGCATGTGTGAAGGTGTGTGCCATTCTTAACACTGCTTCAAGCACCAAACAATGTCACTCACAAAAGTCAGCTGTCGATTGGCTTATGTTACATGCTTACATTACAGCTTACACGATTCAAGGTTATAGGGGAGGGAAGGGGGAGGAAGAGCTGCGCGCGCATCAGATTCAAACAGCTCTATCTCCGTAACCATTCGGAATTAGACACTTGTTCATATAAACTTTTTTTCTCACAATGACCGATACTATCGCCTCCCGAAGTATTGACCTTTCCTCCTGAAACACCCTGTATAGAAATCATATAGAAATCCCGCGAAAGGGAAGAAGGGACGCGAGGCTTAAGGCGGAAAAGGACAATGGTACGTTCTATCGAGAATATTTCAGTTTGATAACAGTGAGAAATAACTTTTAAAACTTCAGGCAAATAACCTCTTGTCAAATGCTTCGTCCAACAAACTATAAATTCAAGGGCAAAATAAGAAAAGTAACGCTATTCCATTATCACTTTTTTTAGAGCCTTTGGGAACAGCAATTTTCTTTGTCTGTTCCTTATAGAAACTCTCTCGAAAAGATATATTGACAATAAATTTCAAATTTTATAGTCAGATAATTCAGTTTTTTATATTAGAGAAGAACATAATAAAAACATAAAACGAGGCTAAAATATATTTCATTCTCTTTGCATTTTGTATATAACCTAATAAATATTGATGTTGAATTTGTATGTTAATAGTGAATAGGCAAAATGCATCATGATGTGAACAACAGAAGCGGGTCTTACATCTTTTAAACGTATTCCTTGGTTTTCATGAACACTATCACTACTACAATACACAAACTGTATATACACTTGAATCACACACACACACACACACACACACACGCACACACGCACACACGTATATATATATATATATATATATGCTGCAAATCCACAAGGAAAAAAACGATTCGTTTTTTCTTTTTCCTTGTAGGTTTGCAGCATTCATTCATTTCACGTGTTTAATTGTGAAATTCATCCCATATATATATATATATATATATATATATATATATATGTGTGTGTGTGTGTGTGTGTGTGTGTGTGTGTGTGTTGAATAACACGCATGAGCACGCCTTCGAAGCAGGGATCGCTTGAGCAGGAGTCTTGAGCGCTACCACCGCACTACGACGAGGTGAAAATTAATACAACTTGTTTATTTTAACAACCGATAAAACACTTAAACGCTTTCGCATCCAGAAGTGTTTCACGTGGTAACCTCCCTTACACTCGAGGTAATTGGTAGCATTTAATTCAGATGTCTTTGTTGTAATATTGGGTCTTCGGCTCGGATCCTGGTCGGGACAGTTTTGTAATATATACAGAGTGTTTCATAACATGTGGGACGCACGTTCAGGATGGATCCAGGACCTGAAAACAATGAAAAAAGTTTATATAAACATATGCCCGAAATCGCTTTGTTTCCGAGTTTCGGCTCGTTTTGTGTTCCAGCAATTCTTTCCGGAAACCTTTTACAAACAATGCTTACCGACAATGTTTGTGAGTGTGAACGAGACTTATTTCATGTATGGCCCTACCGATTGTAATATTTCGTGCACTCTATATGTTTCAATACCGTTGAGTGTAGAGCCATCAGTCTTCAAAGGTGCATCGCGGTGTTTCACTGTTCGTATTCGTAACTTCTTACCGTGAATAAGTGCAGTCAAGTGAAAAAAAAACTTAAAAGTTTTTGTGCTATTCAGTGATAGTGTGCATTTGAAGTGAGAATGGAGGCTTATTCAAACAGAGAAATGGCAGGCATGCATCTCATATATGGACTTGCCGAGTCTCATGCGACCGCAGTAAGACGTCTGTATGCGGAAACATTTCCGAATCGCCGTCTGTCAGATAAGAAGACCTTTCAGAGAATAGACGAGCACCTTGGTGATACAGGATCATTCAACAAGCGAGTTTCAGATGGTGGTAGACCAATCAGCGCCAGAACTGTTGAGTTGGAGAAGCGGGTCCTGAATCGTTTGAAGGAACATCCTGGTGTCAGCACCCGAAGGATAGCAGCAGCAGAGGGTGTAAGATACACAACTGTGTGGAGAATTTTACGGGAACAACAGCTTTACTACTATCACATTCAGAGAGTACAAGGCCTTACTGAAACTGATTTCCCACGAGGAGAGGCTTTTCGTACTTGGTTCTTTCAACAATGTGCTCGCGATCCTCTTTTTCTATCCTCCATGTTGTTTGCTGATGTGGCTGCCTTCACAAGAAATGGCTTAATCAATTTTCACACCACTCATTACTGGGCCGAAGAGAATCCCCATGCCATCATCCAGTCATGGCACCAACAACAATTTAGTATCAATGTATGGGCAGGACTTATTGCCGACAGTTTAATCGGTCCTTTTGTTTTGCCTGGAGGATTAACAGGAGAATCCTATTTCAATTTTTTAAGGAATAATTTAAGCGATTTACTAGATGAAGTTCCTCTTGGTGTCCGACGTCGTATGTGGTTTATGCTTGACAGCGCTCCTCCTCATTTTAGTCGAGTAACCAGAGACTATTTGGATGACCATTTCCCTGATAAATGGATAGGCCGTGGAGGACCCATTGCGTGGCCTTCTCGCTCCCCGGACCTGAATCCACTCGATTTTTACCTGTGGGGTCATCTGAAATCCATCGTTTACGTGACACCCACTGACAACGTTGAAATGCTTCGCCGACGTGTAGAACAAGGATGCTAGAAAATCCGAGCAATACCTGGAATGTTTGAACGCGTCACGCAGTCTATGACGAGGCATGTTCAGGCGTGTATTCAAGCACAAGGCGGTCATTTTGAGCACTTCCTTTAAAGGTAAGGCGGATACTTGCTGGAACACATAACGGGCTGTAACTCGAAAACAAAGCGATTTTGGGCATATATTTATATAATCTTTTTTCATTGTTTTCAGGTCCTGAATTCATCCTGAAAGTGCTTCCCACATGTTATGAAATACCCTATATATATTGCAACTGATTGCAACTGATCTTCCCGATTTTAAACATTTATTATGAAAAAACCAACAAAGCTCCAGCGAAAAGCAAGATATACACATAAAGACGAACTCAAAAAGTTTTAGTTACAAGCTATTGAAGTTCAATATGAGCTCCTTTTGAGGTTACAACATTCCTTAGTAAGCAATTGCCTGATCGTTGGATCGGGCATGAGGGGCCCATTCCTTGGCCAGCTCGTTCGCCCGATCTACCCCCCTGGACTTCTTCCTCTGGGGCTATGTTAAAAATGAAGTTTTTGTTACACCAATGGCAACAACTTTGGAACATTTGAAGGAAAGGATACGTGAGACTATTAGAAAAGTTCAGTATGATATGCTACAAATATAATAATAATAATAATAATAATAATAATAATAATAATTATTCAGAAAGAACACATTACATAAGATATACAGGGTGTCCATAAATGTTTACCCTGAAAACAGTATGCTCTCATGTTTTAATGACGAATCTTACATCCGTTTTCTTTTTACAGGTGATCTCGTACACGCATAGAGTTTCTGTGCTGGTGTGTTTCGTCTACCGCATTCGCCGCTAGGAGCGCTGTAGTAGCTATTCAGTGGTAGAGTCAACAGACACAATGTGCGTATTTGGGGATCGGAAAACCCACGTGCCGTAAGGGAGCATATTCGGGGCAGTCCGAAGATCAATGTCTGGTGTGGACTAATGCATGACCAGATAATTGGTCCTTTCTTCTTCGCTGAGAACACTGTTTTCGCAACTGTGTACCTGGATATGTTCACCAATTACGCCATCCTCCAGCTGCAGGACAGGCATCCAACTGTCATCTTCCAACAAGATGGGGCACCCCCTCATTGGGCGCATGTTGTTCGTGAAACTCTCGACGCAACATTTCCAAATCGATGGATTGGCAGGGACGGGCCAATCCCATGGCCCCCAAGATCACCAGACATTACCCCGCTGGATTTCTTTCTCTGGGGTCATGTTAAAGATTTGGTTTATGCAACAGTTGTTCCAGATATCAGGACATTGCGAGAACGCATTACGGATGCAATTGTCACAGTTAACCCACAAATGTTTGAAAATGTGTGGCGTGAGTGTGAATACCGATTAGACATTTTACGTGCCACTAGGGGTGCACATGTGGAAGCTTATTAAGTTCATTAACTATGTATCAAAACTTTGTATGTTTATCTATATATGATTAAAACTGTGTTTGAATACGAGTATTTATTTAAAAGTTATAGCATGCTTTAATCAGGGTAATAATTTATGGACACCCTATACATTTCATCCATACTGGTTTACACAATGTTGGGATTAACGTTTTATTTTTTGTAGTTTAATTACAGTATTCTTATCTGAATATGCCGTTGGGAAGCATGGCAGCTTTTCAGGCAAAAAGTCCTTGAGATTCATTTCTATTTTTACATAGGAAAATGTCAAATATAAATAGAATTTGTGTAAAATGTATGGAGAGAAACAGAATACTGCTTTGATGTCTGCAGAGCCAGAAAAGGAGCTCATATTGAACTTTAATAGCTTGTAAATAAAATTGTTTGAGTTCTTCTTTACTTGTATATCTTGTTTTTCGCTGTAGCTTTGTTAGTTTTTTCGTAATAAATGTTTTAAATCGGGAAGATTATTTGTAATCACCGGTTGGGATGTGCCAGATCGTAAATTTGCCGGACAACCGGATAACGGATATCTGGCAGTTTGAAATTGCCGGATACCGGATACTATGATATTAGGATATGAACGTAAACCAAAGGAAGCTTCACTTTTTTTATGTGAAAATGGTGAAAAATAAATCGTATTGTACGTTTTTTGATGCGTAAAATTTTCCGTAGAAAACGATTTTGGAAGTGTTATTAAGGTAAAATATACCGAAAGTACCCCAAAATTGAATTCATTACCATGAAGCACCTCTTATTATAACGTTCAGCTTATATGATAATTAACCAATAAATGCCTAAGTAATTAGTAATAACTGTACTAACTTATTTTTAATAGAGATGTTAAAAATTCAGAAATGCAATAATGGTACAAAACTCAGACGAAAATAAATTTTTCAGCTTCATATGTTATTTATGTCAAAACTCCAGGAAACACAATATACAAAACCTCTGTAGAATAATTAAAATGCAAACATCCAAGGTTATTTAAAGATTCACAATAACAAGATAAACATGAAATATGCAGTCCAGCTGACCCTTCAGTGACAGACATCTCGCAGTTACATACCGGTGAAACTATCATATTATTCAGGCTTCAATTGAAAGAAGTAAAATGTAAACTTTGATCTATCAAAAGCGAGAGCTATAACATCTTTACTATGTAAGGAATATAAGGGGTTGTATTGCATCAGTAGGTTAAACAATTCATTTCAGTAATAAATCTTTTTTGTTTAATATGATTTTTTTTTGTCATGTTCACCGAAACCTCAAAAAAATTTGAACTTAATTATTGCAGCAATATTGCTATAACTGAGAAATATAAAACTGGTGCAGAACTTTAAATTTTTATTTACTGAGAAAGTGCAGTAAAGAGAAGTAGCTTAATTTTGAATAAAACCACTGTAATTTAAAATGTACTTTGTTTTTTCAGGTAAAATGATGTCACTTGATTTGCGATTGTCGAAAGAAAGGGATTCACAAGATTCATTCATGCTTTGGCACCTCGTTACTCTTTACAGAGCGAGGCTCATTTCTCAAGAGTGTTTATGCCAAATATGTACGATAAAATAAAGACAAAAGTTAAGGACATGTCTTTTGAACAACTAAACAGTTATTAACCTCGATGCACACTTTTTATTTCCTGAAACTCTGCGGTCTGAAACTTATGCTATATCTACCCAACACTTTCTAGAAAGTCACATAGAACTCAGTATAGGGGATATGCTGAGCACTGTTCTAGAACAGCGATTCCCAACCAGTGATACACAGCTTGCTAAATGATTACTTTCAGGATTATTTTTTCAAAAGTAATATTAGTTGTAAATGAATAACCCCCACCTTTCCGACTGCGAGACTGCATTCTATCCAATTTGCCTTTCAGATAAATTTCAAATTATTTAGCGATAACGTGCAAAGCCAAAATAAGTCCCTTCCCTACGGTTTTGATTAGGTGGTACCACCTTCCTCGCCAACATCTGTAGCTCCGTGGGTAACGCTGTTTCCCCATAAACGAAGTGAAGCCAGTGAAGTAGGGGGCTCGAATGACGATGATGCTCGTAATAATAATAATAGGATCAAGTAAAGATAAGCACCCCCAGCCTTCTTTAATTAGCCTTATAAGGCTAACTAACGAAAATATCACGACCTAACCTAACCAATCGTCAAGGGCGTACAGTTGACTTAACGATTGGTTAGGTTAGGTCGTGATATTTTCGTTAGTTAGCCTTATAAGGCTAATTAAAGAAGGCTGGGGTGCTTATCTTTACTTGATCCTAATAATAATAATACACGAGTTAGAACAATGGGCTCATTAGTTGGTCTGAGCACTGTACCAGTAATTCCTGAATTACGTCGCTGCAACCCAGACTTCAATGAAATTTTTTCCCCAGTAGAATTGTGCAATTTGCTACACAAGCAATGAAACAAAGCAACTGTTGCAAGAGACATTTCCAACCATGTGGTTTCAAAATTTGGGGACACCTAACCTTACATCTCCAGATTTTTTATTTTTTTTTGGTGGGGCTACTTAAAGTCCAAGGTGTATGTGACTAGACCAAGAACATTACCTGAACTGAAAAATATATCAGAGATGAAATAAGCCGCATTTCTTCTGAAACACTCCAGCAAATTATGGACAATTTCTTATCCGCTGCCGTGAATGTATACGTTTTAAGGGAAGTTACCTGATATCAGTCATTTTAAAAAAATGAAAAAATCTGAGTACCACCAATATTTCCACATTGTATTCTTTCAAATGTCTGGTATCTTGAATTTTTAATGTTCAAATAAAACAATTTATCAATAAGACAAGTGCGTTCATGAATTACTTGTCACCCGTTATTTGAGAGTGACTTTACTCTTAATTGCATTCCTTGAGGAAGTAAGTTTTATAACAAACTGAAATTTACTTGTGAGAAAGTGCAACAATGGTTCACAAAATGAATAACTGATGAATTAACCGAACTGTTTGCGCATGAATAATTCAGGAACGTGAAATCTTTATATAACTCAACTCTGCCTTTAACTTTTCGTAACAAAGAAGAAGCGTCCTCAGCGACACATATTTTACTAACAAATCAAATGAAGACATTTGGACTCGTTCCTGAATATGTCTGAAGTTCCTCGGATCTTCTATAATTCAGCAGAGGAAACAAAACTACGTACAGACTATTGAAATAAAACGAAAACATCTACTCGAAGTAAAGACGCATCAGCGGTAATAAAAAAGAAAGGAGCAAAAGAAATGCGTATCGATACTGTCTGTACACACGAAGGCATACGTGATACTAACAAAAATAAAAGCGTATCAGATGAGGTACGACAGTTAGACATAAGAAGAACACAGGATAAAGATTGAAACAGAATGCATCAAAAGATAAGACTGAAAACAAATCGGACTCAACAACAATAAAGACCTAAATAAAGGGAACAAATGAAATTATATGCAGACATTTTGTATATTGTACAAACACAGCTAAAGGATACAGGTGAAATTGTATGCAGATTTCTTATAAAAAGATATTGTACAAACGCACATGAACACTACCTCTATGTCCATCCTGATCTATGCATACACCATAATGAGTATGGTTACTGTAAATCTGTGGCAACGTGTAAATCCTATCATCTCTCCTTACGCAGATCCTACGCGAGATGTGGAGATTGCAACACGGAAAAAGAGATTACTTTCATCAGCCATTAACGAACATTTTAACTCTCACTCCAAAAGAAGAATGAAAATATCAGCATTTAGCAAAGAATCCTAAAACAAATAAAGGATTTTTCCCACATATTCAGCACTATCAAACTAGTAAATATTGTTCAAAAAGTTCGAATAGAGAAATCCCAGATGCGAGCTCTCCCATCAAAATGGCTTCCTCAGAGAAAAAGTATGGATATTGTCGAAAAAGCACCCATCGAAATACGTAAGAAGCACTTATTTTCATGGATGGTCAGAGGGCAACAAAACATGCTTATCTGGAGGACATTGAAGCAGGAAATCCAACAATTCAAATTTCAAATAAACAAATTAAAACGATACTTGCAAATGCACAAGATCTAAAGATAAATTCTCCCTGAGGTAGAACCTACTAGGACTTCCAAGCCCGTAAGTTTGTTTAAGTCTAGCTTAACTTAGGCTATAAGTTAAAGTAGCCCCTCAGAGCTTGGTCGTTCAAGGCTCAGCTGGGATTCTGAACCCAATCAAAATAAATAAAATAACATTAGTTAAGCACATAAACTCTGCTTTTGTGTCTTTCATAAATACATTCAGATTTGAGACGTTATTCAGGGTTGCTAACTCGATGTGGGCCTACTTTAGGCCTTAGTAGCATAAAATTAAGAAAAAAAAGGGGCACTATTTATGGTCTTCTTTCCAAACCTTGTAACAACAACACAACCTGCACCATTGCACGATGCAACAATCTTGTATCTAAACAACCAAACTGAATTGCAAGAGAGTTCTCTATAAGACCACGCCCTGTAAGTGCCGCACTCAACAAACGAGTAGAAAGGACACGCCAATGCCAAAAAAAAAAATACAACAAGAGTGCCCAAACAATGATGCCACAAGAGCCCAAAAATGCTAGCTCTAAATTAGGTGAATTTTTCCCAAACCTTACAATTATGAGATGGATATATATTCCTTAACTTAATATATACAAGCAATGTTGCATCAATGAGCTTAGTCATCATATCGCCTTGGGACAACAATGGCTCTTCTTCTAGATTTTCTAACACTCCCCACCGAAGAGGCATTGTTGTCATTACCTTCTGCAAGTTTAGCCAAGCCTTCTCCGTGAGGCTGTAACCCAAATACTTCATCTTGATTATCCTTGTTTTTGCTGATTTCTAAAACATAGAGTTTTTGTATGTCTCTTTAATTTTCCTCCTGAAGTCTTTAGCAGTGCAGATCTAACTAAATTGTCTTTGCCAACAAACAACTCTTCAATTATGCCAAGCTCCCACCCCAATCATTACCACTTCTCCCACCTTGATACAATTTGCATTGGAGCCCTTTACATTGCCTGATGGGTAATAATTGAGTTCTGGCAAGTATTCCATCTGCCACCTCTTCCATAACTGATCTTGTAGCTCTTCAAGGTACTAGAACCTTCTGGTTAACTCTTCTTGACTGCTCTGGATAGGCTGTAAGTCTACTGGCAAACTGGGGCTTGATGTTAATGGTTTACCAGAGAGAAAATGATTTGGTGTCAATGGCTCTGCATCCTGCACACTGTTATAAACAAAGGTGATGGGCCTGCTGTTCACCATTGCTTCTACTTCACACAAAACACTGCAGAATTCTTCTTTGCTCAAATGAGCATTAGCCAAAAGTTTTTTAATGGACACTTTACACTTCTCACTTGCCTTTCCCAAAACCCCCCAACCATAGTGTTCTCTCGACAATAAAATCCCACTGTACCCCATGGTGTGAAACGTAGGAGTGGAATCCCTCCTCTTTTAGCAAGGACCAAACTTCTTGGAGTTCCTTTGCAACCTTTTTGAAGGTTTTTGCATTATCAGATATGATTTTACTTGGGAAATCCCTTCTGTTCACAAACCTTTTAAAGGCCAAAAGAAATACATCACTACTTAAGTTGCTTACCAACTCCAAATGGATTGCTCTGGTGATAGCACATGTGAAAAGACATATACTGTATAACCTTTGTTGGACTCCCCTTGCTCATACACAGACTGGACCCGTAAAGTCTACTCCAACTACATCAAATGGGGCAGTATAGACACACCGCTTTCTTGAAAGTGGAGCCACTTTTTCATGATAAGGCTTTGCACTCCAACGCTTGCAAACCACACATCTATGCAAGACCTTTTTTTACTACTTGTCTGATTTTGGGAATCCAAAACTGCTGTCTGATCTCTATTATCACTTCTCTAACTCCAGCATGTAACAACTTATCATGCGTATCCAGGATCAAAAGTTCCACAATTTGTCCCCCAGGAGGTAGCAAAATTGGATGTGTTTTCTCCTCTGGAAGCCCAGAAAACTGTAGTCTACCTCCTACTCTCAATAAATCCTGATCCAAAAACACAGAAACCTTTGAGAGCAGAATGTGTTGGTAGAACCTGTAATGGACAGCTGGTGAGCAATTTTCTCTCTTCACCAAATTTTTCCTTCTGCACATATACCACCCAGGAGTGCCTGGCTTGCTGAATCTCTTTACTGTTCAGAATTCCTTCCCTTCTTGTTTCTCCCTTAATGTTGTCTGTAAATCTATATACCCATGCTGTCACTCTTAACAATCTTTTCAGACTGCTAATGTCCTTAAACCTCAATATGGGGTTCTGCTGCATAACTTGACATCTGTTCACAGTGCATTTTCTCACCTCACTCACCCATTCTTCTTCAGCCTATCATTCTCCTACAATAGGCTGATTAGAAGGCCAATTTTCACTTCCAAGTTTTAGCCACTCTGGCCCATTCCACCACAAACTTGACTGTGCAAGATCTTTCACTGAAATTTCTCTTGTTGGTAAATCAGCTGGGTTTTGGGTGCCTGAACAATGCTTCCATTGCTTTGGATCTGTGTGCGCTTGAATTTCCTCCACCCTATTGGCAACAAATAATTTCCATTTCCTTGCCTGGCTTCTTAACCAGTGCCAAACTATAGTGGAGTTTGTCCAATAATAGCTTGGAATTTCATAAGAGCCCAAAGAATTTTGCACTGCAACTGCAAGCCGACTAGCAATGACTGCACCCATCAATTCCAACTTTGGAATAGAAAGCCTTTTCAAAGGTGCTACCCTGCTCTTTGCAGCAACCAACCTGCAACTTACTCCCTCTTCGAGTGTGCCTCTCATACAAGTGCAAGTTGCATAGGCTTCCTCAATTGCATCACAAAAGATGTGCAGTCCCAAATTATCTGGACTATTGTTCAACTCTCCAAAATATCATCTTGGGATTTCAATGTCTCCAAGATGTGCCACTTCTTTGAACCAATACTTCCATTTTACCACCATATGATCGGGTAACTCTTGGTCCCAACCAAGTCCAATTTCCCAGAGGCTCTGAAACCAAATTTTTTACTTTATCACAAATGGAGCCAGGAATTCAAGAGGACCAAAGACCTTCGAAGCGAAACTAAGAGCTGTACGTTTTGTCCACCTTCTCTTATTCTCAGACAGCTCTACTAAAGATTTCCCATTGAAGGTAAACAAATCCTCTCCTTGCTGCCAAACAATGCCTAGCACCTTTGTGTCTATTGCCACAACTCCTTAATACCAGAATCCTCAATACTTTCTGCTGCATCAGGTCCTACACAGGACTGACTCATAAACTGCTGTAACTGAGAATGATTGGTCTGCCACTTTCTAAGCTCCATGCCAGCCTCCCTCATTATAGCTCTAGCCTCCATGAATATCTGTTTAACCATTTCTGTATTATCCACTGAACACAACAAATCATCAACATAAAAATTTTGCCTTATGTGATAGTATTAGGATAGACTTCAGAATATTTCTTAAAATGGTACTGCATAGTAGCTGGCAACAGAAATGGACTAGCGCTGAGGCCAAACAACACTGACTTCATTCTATATGCTTGAAACTTGGGTTCATTTTCCAACAAGTTTTTCGTATCCACCCACAGATACCTACCTGCAGGTCACGGGGGTGGACTCATCACTTACATACGTAACAGCATTAGCAATACTGATGCCACCCAAAATATTACAAACACAATCCAAGCAGATAACACGAAAGAAATACAGGCAGTTAACATTAAAACACGCGCAAAATACAACACCACACTCATCAACATTTACATCCCACCAGATAGTTCACCTCAGGTGCCAGCCAATTACAATCCACAGTTACACACTCTGGCCTCTCTCATTAATGTCATCTCAGGAGGAGACTTCAACGCTAAAGACACTAGTTGGTACCTGCACAATCAAAACAACACCAGAGGCGCCAACATAGCCACACAACTAAACAGCCTCTTCATTCTTAACAACACAGAAAAACATACACACATACCACATCAAGCAGGATACATTACACATCATTACACCACATCATTACAACACGTTCTACACTCTGCCCCAACAGTTTTAGGCACACTTACAGAAATTACAAGAACGCTGATTGGGAACAGTTCAAAATACAGACTGAGGAACAATTCAACACATTAAACAGCACACCCATCATAAACATCAATACAACACTCAAGACATTCAATCAGATCATCAATAATACAAACAAATACATACCCAAGGGCAACATTAGGAAATACAACCCAAATTACACTAGAGAAATAGGCCACCTCATAAGGCAACGTAACAACCTCAAACATAACACAAACACCACACACAGAAGCCATAAAACAGCAGATACAACAGCTCAATACAGAAATAAACAACAAACTTAAAGAAAAACAAACAGAAACATTTAGGGAATTCATAACACTAAACCACTCCACAAATACATCCAGGCTATACAAGACTATGAACAGCATTACCCACTCTAACAGCGGCATTCACATCTCACACGCGGCTATCTGTCGCAGCCAAAATAATATCCCAACATATACACAACAAGCTAACATTCTAGTTAATCACTACGCAAAGATAAGTCACTTAAACAGAGACAACAACCAGAACCACGCAGACAGACAAACAGCCAGACACAAGAAAACCTACAGACTCGACACGACCATTACACCTTTCAATACAGACCAGACCACCAAGATCATCAAAAACATTAAGAATTCGAAGGCTATTGGACCAGACAACATATCTAACATACACCTTAAACACTTGGGCCCACAGGGAATACTAGTTCTCACAAATATCAGCACATATTCATACCAACACTGTATTATTCCTGACATATGGAAACAAGGTAAAATTATTACATTACTCAAACCAAACAAAAATCCAACAGAACCAGCTTCCTATACACCCATTACTTTACTATGCACACCTTCCAAAGTAACAGAAAGACTAATCTTACAAATCACCAACCCACACATACCACTATCGCCTACTCAACGTGGATTCAGACCTCACCACTCAACCACGACATTACTCACTATCCTCACGCAGCACATCATGGATGGCATCAACTCCAGACGACCAGCTCAACGTACACTATTAGCAACAATAGATATTAGTAAAGCATTTGATGCTATCCCACGCTTCCCTCTCATAAATAAAATACTGAACACAAACATGAACAATAACACCAAAAGGTGGCTGAGCAACTATCTTTCAGGAAGATACTCACATGTCACATTTAATGGCAAGTCATTCAAAAACAAGCTTTGTCCGAACGGGGTCCCTCAAGGCTCTGTTCTCTCACCAACACTCTTCAACTTATACATGCATGACATTCTAACACCTATAGATAACAAGTTTACCTTATCATCATATGCAGATAACATCACTCTAACATCCACCCACAACAACATCGATACCTCTACAAATAATCTACAAACATACATAAACAGTATACAAGACTGGCTCACACACAATAGACTCAAAGTAGCGCCCACAAAATCAACCATCACCTTGCTAACAAGCACAAAAGAGCACCAGATAACTCAACAGCTTACACTAAACAACACCAACATTCCACACACTCACAGGACCAAAATACAGGGTGTCCCAGAATTAACTATCTATTTCAATGAAATCGGACAAATTTTTTAAAAAACACTTTTATTTATGTTTATCATGTTCAATATGTGTTAAAAATGTATAAATTTCTGAATTTTTTTCATAATTTTATTTTCATAATTTTTTCATTATCTGGTCCAATGAAAGACCGTCTGAAGTCATAGAATGGCAAAGAGACTCTCCAAAAGTTAACGTGTGGCTTGGAATGACCAAATCCAAAATTTATGGTGCTCCATCTTGTTGAAACACAACATTATCAAGAATGCCATCATCAAGAAGCTGTGGTTCGAGAAACTGCTGAAGCATATCAAGGTAGACGGTACCTGTTACAGTTGCCTCCGCAAAGAAGAATGGGCCATAAATTTTGGATTTGGTCATTCCAAGCCACACGTTAACTTTTGGAGAGTCTCTTTGCCATTCTATGACTTCAGACGGTCTTTCATTGGACCAGATAATGTCGTGATTACTTTTATTTATTTACTTTCTTCATTATTTACTCTTCTATCGGCTCTTTATTTCATTTATCGCTTGCTTTCTCTACACTCGTTTTCACTGTACCGTATAGCTTCATGGTAGCCACGCCGAGCCTATGAAAGCCGTTACAACACAAAGGGGGAAGGGGGGTTCATTAACACTCTTTTAATTCCGAAAATGGTTTAGTTAATTTGGGGGGATGCGAGTAGGAAATTTTACCATAATAATTTACGTCGGAGAGGGAGAGGGGCACAAAACAGTTAATTTAATTTTTAAGGTTACATTGGCCCCAACTTTACGCTTATCGCGCTACCGAAGGACTGACTCCTTTTGGGGGTAGTCCGCTCTGTCGGCCTCTGTTCAGGATTGCCAACTCTTCCCATTTTAAACAATTACAATCTAACAAACATACTTTATCATAATTTCACAATTATTAGTAAATTTATATTAAACATTATAATCTTAACTAAACAAAATTAATATTCTTAACTAGGCATTACTACACTCGCATCACCCCCTTGAAAATAAGTTTTTCCATTAGGAAAACTTATTAATATCGTTTAACAAATTTAGTAAATTTATTCAACAAATTTATATATTTTGCAATTTTTTTTTTTTTTTTTTCTTTTAACAATTTCAAAGTTGGTAGACAAGAAATAATTAGAATGACAAATTCCACACATATATTTTGTATCATATTATAAACACCGAAACCTTTATAATTTTCACATTTGCATAAAATAACATTTCACACTAATAATTAAATTACAACCTGTAACTAATCTACACATTGCAACAAAAAAAAATAACGAAAATTTTCTTACATTGGTGACACAAATTTCAAGTTCACAATCTATTCCAGCGATTCTCCTCAAAAGATCGCTTTAATTTAAACAATTATTTGTATAGTTTACAGTTACTATCAGGGCAACATAGAAAAAATATAAGAAAAAGTTTACATAAAATATTGACCAAGAGCGCACATACTATTTCACGAAAAACACAACACATATGGGCAATAATCGCACCCTTTCACTTATAATTTCATTACATAATAATCAGTACATTCATTTGCTGGACGTTGTTTAGATCACAATCCGCACGCTGTCAACGGACTTCTTCAATTTTCAATCGCAGCTCTCCTGCTCACTTCGCTAGAATGCAAGGGATTGCATCAATCAACATGCAACAGGGCAGCACGCTATAATGGTTCCGCTCTCTCTCCAAATGGCGAAAAAAAAAACAAGAGACGTCCATTTCTAAAATGATCAGCGGGGGGGAGATATACTGAAAGCGGGACCACGCGCTGGAATTGGACGAAATTTGCAATTCTAGAAGTCGATGAAGAAACTCGCCTTGTCTCATCTCCACTTTTGTCGGTGAACGCTGCTCTTCCTACGTCCAGCTGAAAGACTCTTCTACTGGCAACAATCAAACGATCACTCCGCCGTAGGCCGTTTCCCAACGAACCTACTGTATGTCTGTATGGACAGTACAGTCGTAAACACCCGTTGAAGCTCTCGTGGCTTGCCTACCGCGTGCTACGACACATATTTAGCGAAGCATTCGAGCAGCGTGACCAGCTACTGCCCGAAAAATACCAGTAGACCATCTTCGATCGAAACTTTCGTGTGCCAAGACCCTGCACACGTAAATTTCTCTTCTCTTCTCTTCCGAAACTGTCCTGCGCCAAGTCCCTGCGCATTCGGTTCCTCTCTTCTATCTCTTCTCTTCCGAAACCATCCTGCGCCAAGTCCCTGCGCAGTTGGTTTCTCTTCTCTCTCATCATTGGTGATCGATCACCTATCCGGTCGACTAAACTCAATGGATGGAACTCGGATTCAACTTGGTTGCCTCCAAACCGAGCCTTTTGAAATTTTGAAAAAAAAGTTTATTCGAAACGTGTTTCTGTACTGCTTATCATTTATTTAATATTTAATTTACCGAATTTTCTCGACAGTTCACTTCGAAACAATAACTACACATTTGCTCTGGCCAAATTCACGGAAAAAAAAATTACACATCTCAAATTTCGCAAAAATTTAATCACATCTAGCTACCAATAAGGTCACTTATGGCAGTTACAGCGGAGAAGATAAAAAAAGTCATAAAACGTACGAAACAAAATTGTACAGTATAAATAAAAGCGCCCATACATAGTAACTGTTAGTATAATTTAAGAACTATTATTGTTCAAACTACCGTCAGAAATCACATCGATACTTTTAAATACAAAAGACAACAATGAACCCCAGAAACTTCATGTCATCACTTCTCTGACAATCATGAACCCTCTTGCCCTTTGAGGAGGAGCACACGAAGACGCCACAAAAACGTTACTGGCTATCTAGAAGGCTCCATTTCCGAGGGAACACTCGAGCCAATGTTTCAAATGCATTAGTATCCGACTGAAGGTTTAAACAACAATAATTTGCCCAAACAGTTATTAAAAAGTTAAAAAAATTTAAATATTACTACCGAAAATTATTTTAATACAGTAATGTCAACTTGAAACGTCAAATTTCATATGAATTGAACTCGCAATTCGCAAATTACATCTGAGAGACAACTCTCTCCTTCAACAGAAACCCCAGTATGGTTTGCAAATCACAAAAATCCCAGTAATTTATCGTTTCCAAGTGAAACTAAAATTTGCATCGTTATACTAAATAAGAATAGATAATATGCACTCACAAATACACGCAACCTACTGTAAACAAAAACAAAACATTGCATAATTCAGAGCGGTCGCTTTGTTTGTAAGCGAACCTCTATACAAATATCCCTAACCGAATGAAATTGCATTATATCCTAACATAATTTTGTAATTTTCATGCAAACGCTCGAACTAAAAAAAAAGACATTTTTCATTTCTAATACCCAAATTAAAATATCAAATCAAAACATCCTTTTTACAATACAATCTAAATTCCAAATAAAAATTTTACCATTGTCATTGAACTGGAAGAAAAAAAAAAAAAATCGGCCTACCTATAAAAATAAAATTGAATGCATTTATAAAACGTAAAGAAACTATATGAAAATTTTCTACACCAATTTCTGTAATTCAAAAATAATTATAATAATATCCAGCTTTCGTAAAATATGTGTACCGTAACTCACATTGGCCGCCAAAATAAAAATAAAATTTACTGCCGCACTTTTAGGCCTATAATTAATAAATTCCATGCTATGCGCGGAAAGAACAATTTAGAATTTAATGCATAACATTTGTGCTTATTAAAGGAAAATCCTATGATTATTTATGTTAAACCAATTAAAATTTTGTTAAATAACTAAGAATTTAATACTCGATAGACATATACCGTAGTGACGGTCAATATCCGAACAATATTTAACGATAGGCCTACAAGAAATCTTTCTTTAGTACAATACAATAGCCATTTTACAAAATATGTCGGAATTGTCGTGAAAATGAACGAAAGGAATGGAGAGAAAAATAGATAATCAGCCTACCTACCAAATTTTACGAGTGTATAAATATATAAAATTATATATATAACTAATATATACGTATAAGTTAATATGTAAGTGTATAATTAATGAATATATAAAAAAATCCAAAAAAAATTTATAGAAAATTTCACAACACAATTTCTCTATTTCAGTTAAACGAATTTAGCTTATTTTGAAGTCTAACACAATCCTATACGGCCAGCCTATAATCTGACAAATTAATATGTTTAAGATTATTTTTCGACTGTCCCTTAAAATGTAACTTAATCCTATATAGCGCGAAGCGAAGCAAAAAGCCCGTAAACCTATATAAACAATCATTATCTACAACCAATCGAAATATAATCAAAAATCTACTAATGAATCCCAGAAAATTTTACATGTTCATGAAATGTCTTACAATACTATATATGTATATATACCTAGAAATGCGGTACAAATTTTCGCTGAAACATTTTTAAAGGGCCGCATAAAATGTGTATCACACTGTATTTAAACTAACATAATTCACTTAGTACAAATTCAGTGTAAAAAAATGTTCTATATTAATTATTATTATATTATCATCACATTTTCTACTAATTCCAAAAGTTGAAACACAAAAAAGACACAAACGTAGGTAGGTTTGAGGACAGGAGAAAAGGTGAACGAAATGAAGTGAAAAGAATTGAGTCTCGGCAGCGACGAACGATTTGAAATATACCTCTCCGACGGGCTGAACGAAAGCTAACGAATTCGGAAACAAACGACTCTGAAATTTACTGTTACTCAAATGTTTTGACTCCAACGGAAAACCGACTCTGTAACGACTAAAATAAGTTTTGAGTCTAGACTCAATCTCAAACAACAAATTTTGACGCGCAAAAGTTTTTGAAGCGACGTGACTCAGAATAATTTGGAAAATAATGGGCGCCATTTTGAATTTGCAATGAATTTTTGTTTAATTTGATAATTACTCTAAAACGGGTAGCGAAACAGAATATCTACTAATTTTCTTTATACGGAGAACGTGAAAACGATCGTGACTAGTCGAAAGAACACACGCACAAATTTTGAATTCCTATTTATCAGAACGAAAAAATAATGCATAAGCCTAACGGAGTGCATGGGTTCGTATTATTAAATTGATAACAATTTAATAAGGTTAGCTGCCACCAAATATGTCGTGATTATTTTATTATTTACTTTCTTCATTATTTACTCTCTATCGGCTCTCTTATTTCATTTATCGCTTGCTTTCTCTACACTCGTTTTCACTGTACCGTATAGCTTCATGGTAGCCACGCCGAGCCTATGAAAGCCGTTACAACACAAAGGGGGAAGGGGGGTTCATTAACACTCTTTTAACGCTTGTTAACACTTTATTTAATTCCGAAAATGGTTTAGTTAATTTGAGGGGATGCGAGTAGGAAATTTTACTATAATTTACGTCGGAGAGAGGGGCACAAAACAATTAATTTAATTTTAGTTACATGGCCCCAACTTTACGCTTATCGCGCTACCGAAGGACTGACTCCTTTTGGGGGTAGTCCGCTCTGTCGGCCTCTGTTCAGGATTGCCAACTCTTCCCATTTTAAACAATTACAATCTAATAAACATACTTTATCGTAATTTCACAATTATTAGTAAATTTATATTAAACATTATAATCTTAACTAAACAAAATTAATATTCTTAACTAGGCATTACTACACGCAAGTCATTCAAAAACAAGCTTTGTCCGAACGGGGTCCCTCAAGGCTCTGTTCTCTCACCAACACTCTTCAACTTATACATGCATGACATTCTAACACCTATAGATAACAAGTTTACCTTATCATCATATGCAGATAACATCACTCTAACATCCACCCACAACAACATCGATACCTCTACAAATAATCTACAAACATACATAAACAGTATACAAGACTGGCTCACACACAATAGACTCAAAGTAGCGCCCACAAAATCAACCATCACCTTGCTAACAAGCACAAAAGAGCACCAGATAACTCAACAGCTTACACTAAACAACACCAACATTCCACACACTCACAGGACCAAAATACAGGGTGTCCCAGAATTAACTATCTATTTCAATGAAATCGGACAAATTTTTTAAAAACACACTTTTATTTATGTTTATCATGTTTAATATGTGTTAAAAATGTATAAATTTCTGAATTTTTTTCATAATTTTATTTTCATAATTTTTTCATTATCTGGTCCAATGAAAGACCGTCTGAAGTCATAGAATGGCAAAGAGACTCTCCAAAAGTTAACGTGTGGCTTGGAATGACCAAATCCAAAATTTATGGTGCTCCATCTTGTTGAAACACAACATTATCAAGAATGCCATCATCAAGAAGCTGTGGTTCGAGAAACTGCTGAAACATATCAAGGTAGACGGTACCTGTTACAGTTGCCTCCGCAAAGAAGAATGGGCCATAAATTTTGGATTTGGTCATTCCAAGCCACACGTTAACTTTTGGAGAGTCTCTTTGCCATTCTATGACTTCAGACGGTCTTTCATTGGACCAGATAATGAAAAAATTATGAAAATAAAATTATGAAAATTTTTAGAAACTTATACATTTTTAACACATATTAAACATGATAAACATAAATAAAAGTGTTTTTAAAAAATTTGTCCGATTTCATTGAAATAGATAGTTAATTCTGGGACACCCTGTACCTGAGGGTCACATACAACACATCATTATCTTTTGCAAATCACATTCAGGACATTAAAAACAAATGTACGTCAAGACTTAACACGCTCAGGGTACTAACAGGCACAAACTTTGGACACCAGCAGGAAACAACATCGCTCATATACAAACAATATATTCGTTCAGTTATGGACTATGCTAGCCCATGCTGGGCACCCATTATCTCAAACACACATATAAACACCTTACAGACAATACAAAACAACGCACTTCGTATCATTACAGGATGTACTCAAACAACACCAATAGAACACCTGCACACAGAAACAAAAATACTGAAAATTAAGGAACATTTAAACATGAGGGGAATACAATTCATGGCAGCAGCGACAACTAACCAACAACACCCTTGCCACTACATGTACAATCATGCACCAACACCTCGCACCATTAAGGTTAAACCAGAGAGACATTATAACCAAATACTCCATTCCATACCACGCCCCACAGACATCACACAGTACAGAAAACACACACACACACACACACACACACACACACCTAACCCACAAATCACTGACACGACTCGGTCCGAATGCAGTCCTAGGTGCGAAGCCGCCACCCATTGACAGGTCAGAGACCAGCCTGAGCACGGTGTTGGTACAGTAAGTGGATTAGCCAAGTAAAATAAGATACATAAATGAGCAAATAAACAAGAGGATACAAATACGGTAAGATAATTGAATACGGTAAAATAAGTGAATAGGCCTACTGTAGTCGTAATGGGAAAGTTAGTTTGCCAGATTTGATGACAGTTTTGGGATATAGCCTATTCGCTAGGCTGAGGTTACACTATGTAGGCTACGCGGTAGTTGATTAACACGAAGACAGAAGGTAGGCTTGTGGCCTCCGAGAAGGTTTACGGACCTGGTCTTCGAGGGTGATGCATCTGAAGGCGGACTGGCCTTACCGGCGAGAGGATGAGTGTTGAGGACCAGTTGAGACTTGTTGAAAAGGGGGCCAGCGGAAAATCTTGCAGCAATGATGTTCCTTCTTGCTGGATGAAATTGTATAGGGCCGTACTTGATGATTGACTTCGTGTATGCTCGACCGGAGCCTTGAGGGGACAGCGGGATGCTCTCTGACGAAGGCCGGAGAGCGGGTGGCGTGACGAGTGGTGTTACTGACGAAGGCGCTAAGAGCGAAATGTAACGACAAAAACGAGAAAATTGCAAGTGAGAGTGATTTGAGAAAGAACTCGTATTTTATAGGCCTTGGTAACGTCCTCTGGCGGGCATTTCGAGAAATACCACAAAATCTGTGTTTCCTCCGTGGGCTTGTTTTATGCCCACGTGTTTAGTTTTACAGTCTTTGTTTTGATTCCACGATGTTTTAGAACAACGATGAAAGGAATTTCCGGTCGGTCTCTACACACACACACAGTGACGGTGACGGTGCCAGAGCTGGGCACTTGCGTTTTTTTTTGCGGTACTGCGGTACTGCGGTACTACCGTGTTGGTCGGTACCGCGGAAAGTACCGCGGGAAATTTGAATGCGGTAGCGGTACTGCTGTACTTTCAGCGATCCTTTGCGGTACTGCGTTATGCGGTACCGGTTTGGTAGTGCGGTAGTAGTACCGCAGTACCGCAGTCCCCCAAAAAAACGCGCAAAAAAACGCAAGTGCCCAGCTCTGATTATTACTGTCACACACACACACACATATATATATATTAGACCCTCAGGAGAGGAGGGGCGACAAGCTTGACCTACGTGAAATGAGGAATCATCACGCGGAACATTTGAAAGGTTGAAAGGTCACTTTACGCTGGGTTACGTCCTGAGAGAACCCCGCTTTATGAGAGACCGCGTGTACTTACGTTCTAAGCCCTTCCAAGTAGTAGTTGTCATCGTCGTCAAAATTGTGCATCGCGAGGCTAGTACACCCGACCATGTTACTGTTTTGGGAATGGTGTTGCAGTTTCCTCCACCACCTCATCGTCTGATTTTTCTTCGATGGAGGACAAGGTGGGGTCGGCATCGGCAGCGGCAGAAGTGGTGGCGGAGGAAGAAAAGGCGCAAAACATACGCGCCGCCGCGAGATGGGCTTTCGTCGCTCGCGGGATTTTCTTTCCGCGCGAATCATATGTCGCATCTTATCGTGTTATATAGAATTTTGTTCCACAAATTTCCAATCGTGTTAAAACAAAACCGTGTAATGTGAGACCACGTAAAACCGGGGTCAATCTCTACCATGGAATGAGGTTTTCTTTTAGAAAGTTTGTGTAAGACTAGGCATTCATTTTTACACCATCAGGCACTTTGTATGGGACAGCTACTTCATTGCCTATCAATCCTGCCCAAAACATGACACTACCTCCACCTTGTTGACGTCTTAATCTCGATGGTAGAAACTGGCTCTCAGCAATCCATCTTCTTAACCAAACATCAAGTCCCTCAAGGGTTGCTTTTCATTCATCGGTGAACAATACAGTATTAAAATCTGTTTTCACGTACTGACGCGCCAATTCAACACGCTGCTTCTTGTACCTGGGTGTTAATGGTGACTGAATCGTAGGTTTACACGTCTTGCCAATTGTCTGGAGGATTCCACATCGAGATGTTCTTGGTACATTATGTATACCAGCCTGCTCAAAAAACTCTTTACTTGAGGACAATGGATGCTTTGCAATTTGCGCTTGATTACAGATATCTGCCGACTTGTCACTTTTCTTATAGCCCCTTTATCACTTCGCTGCCTCAGTTTGGTACCCTCCGCTACAAACTTGTTTACAGTTCGATAAGCTCTGCCAAACTGCTTCGCAATTTCAATAGATTTTATATTTTCAGCGAGTAACTTGACTATTTTTCTTTTCTCAATTAATGTTAAATCCTTCTTCTTACCCATTTTCACCATTTAGATCCGTAAATAGAATACTTGCTTAATGATTCGGAACACAATATTTTACATATTTTTCAATAAAATGAGATAATTATTTTAATTATCAAAATATTTTATCGAAATGAATACCATCAATGCTGCTATATATATAGTGATTATTGCTACAAATTTCATTGAAATCGGGAAAAAACGTTTGAAAACATTGGAGAAAATGTAATCTGCTTAATAATTTGGAACGCAGTGTATATATAATATATATATATATATATATATACAGTATATATAATATATATAATATATTATATATATATATATATATATTATATATATATATATATATATTGTGAGAACCATCTCGCTATGTATATATATATATATACACACACACACACAAGGTTGACAAAAGTATATATAGACACCACGATGATTGTCCTCAAGAACAAATGTCAAAGTTCATGAATGGAATGCCAGAACGTGTGCCAGCTTTATATGATGCAAAGGGAAAAGCAACACGATTCTAAATATATTGATTCTCTAAATGTGCTATTATTTGTTGACTTTTATTATCAAATCATAAACTATGAAAAAAACGAAGGTATCTATTTACTTTTGTCAACACTATATATATATATATATATATATATATATATATATATATATATATATATATATATATATATATATATATATATCCACAGGGTGTTTCAGGAGGAAAGGTCAATACTTCGGGAGGTGATAGTATCGGTCATTGTGAGAAAAAAGTTCATATGAACATGTCTAATTCTGAATGGTTACGGAGATAGAGCTATTTGAATCTACAAATACAAAACCATTTTTAATGGTAATCAAGAAAGAGAAACCAATTACTGTTTCTAACATTTAATGTTTAAACATTGGCATTTTGAATGGCATCAGATACAGAAATGACAAATTTGTTACAGTTTACAATACGTTTTCGAAAATCCCACCGTCAACCTCAATGCACTTTGCAACTCGTGTGTGAAGATCGCGTGTTGTTCGTCTGAGTTGATCTTGACGTTCCTTTATGCGGCAGCAACATCCAAAATGCGCGCGAGCAATTCGTCTCGTGTATCCACCTTTCTTTTGTAAACTTGACTTTTCATCCACCCCCACAAACAATGGGGACCACAAACAATGGGGAACACCGCGGGGAGAGGAAGAGCTGCGCGCGCATCAGATTCAAACAGCTCTATCTCCGTAACCATTCAGAATTAGACACATGTTCATATGAACTTTTTTTTATCACAATGACCCATACTATCACCTCCCGAAGTATTGACCTTTCCTCCCGAAACACCCCTGTATTTAGTGGTGGACCGGATGTCAGTTTTTCAACATCTGCGGATGCGGATGCGGATATTTAGTTAATCTATCAATATAATATAGAATTATGAATATATGACAATTTTTCAAATTTCGTGATATTACTATTATGACAGGCAATGCATAAGAATTACAATTAATATTAATGTTTTCATTATGATAAAAATAATAACTCTCAAGAGTTTCAGCCCCAGAAAATTCAATGAAACAAGTTTCATTCAATTTTCTTTGTTACCAGGTATTTATATTTTGAGGTTTATATATTTGTTTGTTCATTAATAATTAATACTTTACATTAAATATGTATGACTGGGCCTTATAAGCTACTCTATAAGCTAATTTAATTGTAAATTGCATAATTTATTAGAGGTAATATCCGCATAACATTCGCAGTCAGAAGTGCGGATGCGGATGTTGAAAATGATGCGGGTGCGGATATCCGGTCCACCACTAAATATATATATATATATATATATATATATGTTAACCCCTCCGTCTATGGCCTGGGTTGGTTCGAAGTCGACGGGGGTTCTGGTTAGGTGGCAGCAACGGATTTGTTACTGGTAGTAGTTTCTTCTCTACTACTCTCCGAGTTCTTCTATAGTGGCTCGGCTGATTCTGGGAGGTTTATTAAATTCTCTGAGGGTTCCCCGATTCTTCTTGTAACGTATCGGGAGATTTTAATGACTGAGTTCTCTGAAGAGAGCAAGGCTCGAAGGGTAAGATAAAATCTGTTTCTTACTGTAATTTACTACTAAAATGTACAGGTAGTGCTCAGCCTCGATGTCTAATTCTGAATGAACATGGAAGAAATTTTGTGGGTTTATATACCCATAATCTGCTAACATCATTACTATTAAATGTTGAAAAGGCTGCATTATTTTTGCACAATATTTGAAAATAAAGCAAACTTTTTTGCTGTGACAATGTTTAAACAGATAAACAGGATATATGAAGAGGAAGCCATTATTTTTAGCTTAAACCGCGTATTTTCAGATCTGATGTTTTCCTGATCCACCAAGTTAATTAGAAGTGGAAATTGAACTATGCATCTTTATACTAAGATATGCATATGAACAAAAATTAAAGGTTTAAGATTTACAATTAAATGCTTAGGCAAGGCATGACTTCATTTTTGTATAACGAAGAGAGAACATATACAAAACATGAACAATGCAAAAGTTGCTCAGGATTCATTATTAACCTAAATCTAGAAATGATTAAAAAAAAATTAAAAAGAAGTCACTAATTATTTGGCAAAATAGGAAGTTAATCAAAAATTTATCCCAACGAAAAAATAATTAAAAAAAGTAATAATAATAGCGTCGAGTATACATTCCTAAATGGCGACATAATGTCGGGTCGTACATTGAGTACATTGTAATTTTGGTTTACTATAACTATGATTATAATTACCAATTAATTCACATTCACTTATTATCGTTAATTACAGTTTCATTAAAGTACATTAATTACATCATAGTAAACATTACAGTTAATTACAATTGACCACAGTTAACTATAGTTTACAGTGCTTCATATTTATATTAGGATAACTATTATTTTGAGATTTAACACAAAGTACGTGGGCACATATATATATATATATATATATACACATAACACGCATAACGACGTATAACAATCATGCTTTGGATTAGAAGTAAGCAAGAGAGGAGATTTCGTAATTAGATGTCCGCCTTCCGTATTGTCAGCGGAATTCGACACTTGCGTTAGCATGAACGAGTATTTTGCGAGGAAATAAATAAATAAAAAAAATACAAAGTATACATATGAACGTACTTACATGTAAGGTAATTATGTGCGCCCTCAGTGGACATGTACGAATGCATAAAGTATTGTACACGTATTGGTAGTCGCACCATAGGTTGACAATAGGTAGACAATAGGTAACTGAATGAATAATTAAAAAAAATAACACAAGATAAGGGTCAAGAAAGGACATGGACGTTGAATTGAACAGCATATAACTTGTGTTATGCGAGTTTGGTCCTTATGTAAAAATGAATATTTGAATATAAAGATTATATAGGAATTATTCATTGTTCATTTTCACACACACACACACACACGCACACACACGCACACACACACACACACACATATATATATATATATATATATATATATATATATATATATATATATATATATATGGGATGAATTTCACAATAAACACGTGAAATGAATGAATGATGCAAACCCACAAGGAAAAAGAAAAAAATATTCCAAGGCATTTCGTGTATTCAGCAATACGCTCGTCAGGGAATGACATCATTCCCTGACGAGCGTATTGCTGAATACACGAAAGGCCTTGGAATAATTTTTCCTTTTGTCTTGTGAGTTTGCATATATATATACTAGGGGCACTCAATATATTTTGCCCCACCCTTTTTTTTAGCTAAATAATATGCCATGGGGCTGAAATGTCTTTTGGGCAGTCAGTAAGTTTGAACTTTCTGCGCTTCACATAACCGGATTTTTCCACTTTGAACCTCCCCTCCTTGTATAAAACCGCTTTTAAACGCCCTTGTATAAAACTGTTAACGCAGTTTCGAAAATGGCGTCTGACAGTAATGTGCGTCGTAAACAGAGAGCTGTTATCGAGTTCTTAACCGCCGAGCCAGAAACAGTTGGAAATATTTGCAAACGTCTACAAAACGTTTACGGAGATGCTGTTGTTGATCAAAGCACAGTTGGACGCTGGTCTGATCGTGTGAGATCATCGGAGAGAGGGAGAGCCAGCTTCGATGATGAGGCACGCAGCGGTCGCCCGGCATCGGCTGTCACATCTCACACTGTGCAACGTGTTAACAGCATCATTCGATCAAATCGGCGCGTCACATACAAGGAACTATCACTGGAGCTAGGAATTAGTGAAGGCAGTGTGAATACGATAATTCAGCAACTGGGATACTCAAAAGTGTGTTCACGGTTTGTTCCTCGCGAACTGACTGAAGATCACAAAGCCCAAAGAAAAGAAATTGCTTCTGAGTCGTTGGTTCGATACGAGACAGAAGGGGATGACTTCCTTTCACGAATTGTGACTGGGGATGAGACTTGGGTACTCCACTTTGAACCTGAAACAAAACGCCAATCCATGGAGTGGCATCACGCAGACTCCCCACGCAAGAAAAAGTTCAAAATGGCTCCCTCTGCAGGAAAGATTATGGCCACCATCTTCTGGGACATGAAAGGGGTCTCCAGAGATGTATAAAGCGAGTTCGACCGGAGAGAAAACTGGAAGACGTCCTTCTTTTGCACGATAACGCAAGACCACACAACAGTTTGCAAACAAGAGAGGCCATCACAAAAATGCGCTTGACTGTATTACCCCAACCTCCATACAGCACGGATCTGGCACCTTCAGACTTCCATTTGTTTGGGCCAATGAAGGATGCTAGTCGTGGAAGAAAGTTTCAGAGTGACGATGAAGTTGTTGAAGAGGTTAAGAGTTGGCTCCAGCGGAACCCGACGGACTTTTACCAGCAAGGAATAAAGACCCTTGTTTCGAGGTGGAGGAAAGCCGTAGAAAAGGATGGAGACTATGTAGAAAATTAAAAACTTGTAAAAAACGTATGTAACTACTTGTGTACAAAATTTCTGGAACTTACGAGGAAACTTGGAAAGAAAAAAAAAGGTGGGGCAAAATATATTGAGTGGCCCTCCTTTCAAATTTTCCGTGCGATGATTCCTCATTTCACGAAGGTCAAGCTTGTCACCCCTCCTCTCGAGTTGGCCTGGTGAAGTAGACAGTTGGTTTCTTGTACTCTTCACCTCACATAGCCAGGTACGCCCGGCTCATGTGGGATTGTTCTGAGCAAGGCGTCTAATCTTCTTTTGAAGATGTCCACCGCAACACTACTAGTGTTTCTTAGTTTCTTTGGCAGCTTGTTAAACAGTCTTGGTCCTCTTGCAACAAAACTATTTTCCTTTAGAGTTGAGAATGTTCTCTGTCTAGCCTTTAATTTGGAACACGACACAGTCTTCCTTTTCTGCTTTTCACTGTTGTTTTGGGGGGTTATGGGGTTCAGAGTAAGATTAGGGGCAAGTTTCTCCATTATTTTCCAAGTGTAAATAATGGTGTATCTCTCTCTTCTTCTTTCCAGTGAATATACTGTAGGTTTAATTCACGTAACCTTTCCCAGTAATTTACTGTAGTTCTTTGCACCCATTGTTCTTGGCTGTGAAGCTTCTTTGAAGCCTTTCTAGTTGACTAATGTCTTCTTTTTTATATGGGGATGTTAGGACCGAGCAGTATTCCAACTTGGGTAAGATCAGTGTTTTCAATAGAGGAAAGTAGTATGGGCGCAAAATGGACGAGGGCAAGAATGTTGCAATGCAATGTTGGTCAATGTTGTAAAGGGGTATGCAAAAAAGGAGAGAGGGTTATGTTGCAAGGGCTATGCAATGAAGGGGAGGGGGTTATGTTGCAAGGGGCTGTGTAATGAAGGGGTTATGCAATGAAGGGGGAGGGAGTTATGCAATAAAGGGGGGAACCTACTAAGAAGGAGAGAGGGGTGTTCGCCTGGCTCCAGCCAGACGTATAATGAAAGTTCATCCGAGCGCCTGCTTTCTTATAAGGTGTAAATCCGCCAGTTGTCTAAGAAGGCGTAAATGGTTTGTTCAGGTGTACATTATTAGGGTTGAGTTGCCAGATTGCGCTATTTATTTAATTAAAGCATATATTATTGATATTTGGCTTAGAAATCCGTCAGTCGGTTTAGAAGGCTTAATCTAGCGTAAATGGCTTGTTCAGGTGTACATTATTAGGGTTGAGTTGACAGAGAGCGCTATTTATTTAATTAATGCATATATTTTTGGCAGTTGGCTTAGAAATCCGTCAGTCGGTTTAGAAGGCGTAACCAGCCCTTTGGTATACATATAATTAAATAATAATATTGTTTAAAACAAAAGAATTAAATAAAACACCATTCTATCATTCTGTTTATTTAGACGAATTATTGGACTCAATTTCATGAAATATATAGAAAATAAATATACAATCCTATACAAAGGATGGAATATATATGATCAAAAAATAAAATTAAAATAATATACAAAACAATGGATTATAACCATCAGTATAACAGTACAGGAGAAATATATATAAAATAATATTAAATAATTAAATATATTGAAAATAAGTACATACACTTTATCTTCTACTGCATTTAACTAAAATAAAAAATAAAAAATAAAAAATAATATAATACAAAACGATGGAGTATAACCATCAATATAGCAGTACAAGATAAATATATATATATACACAATTATGTTAAATAATTAAATATATTGAAATAAATATACATCAAAATACATTCACTTTGTTCTACTGCGCAAAACACTAAACCCACACGTAATCGAGTCTACAGTCACATCATTATTGCTGTGCACTACGCAGTAAACACGGCTTAATATTATTTCACCGCTCAAGTTATAGGGATACCTATACTCTATGTAAATGGCCTTCATATCGTTCAATACTATTTTTGTGCCCACTTTACATTCGGATGACAAGTTATCTTTAAATACGGCTAGAATACAATCAAAAGCACGCACAAAGAGGTCATCGTTAGCCACAACATCATTATTAAATACAAGTTTATAAACACTCCTTTCCAATCGAGGGTTTACTTTTACGGACCCGAACTTTTCAATCGTGAACTCTTCTTCATACTGCATAGCGGCAGTTGAAATAATCTTCTAAGTCGTTACGACAGCACCTCATTATATAAAGAAATAATTCTTCAGGGTGAACGATGTAGGTGATCTCAGCCCTGTACCGCTCAAGTGCTTTGTACCAAAGTTCATGATATTTCAAAGAGTCTAAACCTTTTAAATAAGCATCCAGCTCTAGACCATTCTCGTCTTGTTCAGTCCTACACTCGGTAAACCCATCGAGCAGAGCGGTGTATGCGTATTCAAGAACCGTATCAAAATAAAGCATAACCGTAATACGCGCATCTAATATAGGCTTCAGCTTGCGGAATCCGACGATTTGAAACATTCTGTCGAGGATGAAACGGTTTCACGTAGGGACAAGAACGTTCTTATCAGATGCATTCTTCCACATCGGTCGTATATCAATGCATGGCTGATCGTTATTTATACACAACGTACAAACAACGGCATATAAAGGGGTATCACTAATCTGTTCTCTTCTTCTACCTACACCTGCAGGAATTTTATAACGATCCTCATTCCACTTCTCAACTACCACGAAGATTCTATACATCTCCTCAACACTTAAATAAACAACATTCCGTTTGTTTGTTTGTCTACAAGTCGTTTCCAGTACATATTTAATGGCACCGGTTTTACGCCTGAACAAGCGCAACGACTTCGTCACGGACACATCGTACACGGCATTGAGAATGCTTCTCAAAGGAAGTGCCATCGTATTCGAGGAGCGCATGCGATATTCATCTCTAAATTCTGTTAAATACTCACGCAGACCTTTAGCCACAACCTCACTACAAACCTCGTCATGATATATATTAATATAGTGGTAAAAATACTTAAGATTCTCCAATGATGACAAGATTTACATTCTCAGTCGCAGGGTACGAGTAATCGGTATGATGTAACATGACATAATATCGCTTGTCAACCACTCATCAACAAGACTCACTAGCCATAACCGTTGCTTATCTCCTGAACGTGTTGTTTCTTCTACTTCGCGGTATATGTGAGCTTTTATAAAGGTTAGGTCTACAACATACTTCAATACATCGTTTGTACCACGAAATCCTACAATGCCCTCGCCAGAATAGCCGTGGAGTATTTGTACCTCTTGGTCCTTCGCACGGTTCAATGTAGCCTTAAAAGTATCAAAGGAGGGTGGAATAGGGAGTTTGTCAGTATCTACCACATCTTGGCACTTTACGGAATACCACTTCATAAACGTCGAACACGCAATATTAAAGGTAGCCATTATTATTTTTCGTCTATGTGGGGAAATGCACGTCTGAGATCCAGGGCTTGCAGCGATCAACTGAGCACACAGGGATGAGATATGCCTAGGTAGTAGCAGGAG
Organism: Bathynomus jamesi; assembly: GCA_023014485.1. Lineage (NCBI taxonomy): Eukaryota > Metazoa > Arthropoda > Malacostraca > Isopoda > Cirolanidae > Bathynomus > Bathynomus jamesi. Next base: position 190,471 of record JAJOZX010000001.1, read on the forward strand.
TCACGTAACCAATCATATAGGTGAGCGGAGCTTAGAACTTTCTCCTGTACACACGCTGGACGGAGCTTAGAATTTTCTCCTGTACACACACACACACACACACACACACACACACAGGAGAAAGTGAAACGCTAATTGAAACACGATTTATTTAATAAACGACATATTCAAGGTGTGTATATATATTTACAAATAATGTAATAAATAAGTTAACAATAGACATATCAAAGATTATGGTATCCAAAGGGTACAGTATCATAGGTACCAGGCACCTGGTGACGTTTCCTATAGGTGTTACGGCACACCTTTGTACCCCTAAGTTCCTTCACGCCCCCCAGCTTCTGCTCCCGAAAATTGTGGGTACGTACAGTTAGTTGGGGCGGCCGATCGCCCTTATCATCATCCAAGCACACCAGATCCTCCAACGAATCAAAGTTAACGACCCGCCGATTCGCTTGGTTGAGCGTGATACCCTTAGCCTTCACGGTATATTTCATATCGTCACCCACCCTCACCCGTACCTGAAAAGTTTTTGGGCCTGTTGAGACAAGAGTCGGCGTATGCGATGTCTCTATACTTATCCTTGATCTCATCAGTCAACTCCCCGAGGAATTCACCAATAGGAGGCATGTATTCACCCTCCCTCGCTGTGAATATCACACTATCTGTATCGGCGTACAAAACCCTCCGACCAAGAGAATGCAATAGGCCCCAAAGTTTGATGCGTGCGTAGGCCGTTGTGAAGCTGGCTACAGGTATGTTTGTAACCCGTGAGGTATCTGTGGCCAATTCGGTATTGTTGTACTTTATTATGTAAGTATTACCTACATTCACGATCTCCATGACCTCTTTATCGGGAGCGTTGGCATAATCCCAGACTTCACTATAACTTTGTGCCAAATGAACGTTCCCTTTGCCAGTATTCTGTGCAAATTTTCCCCAAAGACTGTTTAGACACAACTTTGTACTAAAGCGCTTGCCTGGGTTCTTTACAACATGGGAACGGTCAAGCTGTATACCTTTACGGTCACAGTAACGTTGAATATAGGCCGATTTTTCATCTTCGGTATCAACTCCTCGCGGATACCCTGATGCTTCTAACTTATCCTTCAAAAAAGCGTTTATATATGGCGTGAAAATGTTGGGTAGCTTCTGAAATCTGCACACCTCATGTATCTCTAATATTCTGTAGCCATAGCGAGCAGCTAGATCCAGCTCTCGACTTGTATATACACCTCTGATCTTAAGCTGGTTGGTTGTATGATTACATTCCCCATTGTTCTCCTCTGCGCACTTCACACACGGGAAACATGAGCTTGTGGTCTATAACGACGGGTAAGATCGGCATCCTTAAATCGCGTGGGGGGAGCTCATCTACGAAAGAAAGGCCGAAATAGTACCCGTTCAAATTTGTTGAGAACACCTCGATGGTGGGCAGGTCAGGTCCTACCAGTTTCTCAGGTGCACCCACGGGGTACGAATTGTTCTTCATCACGTAAGGATATAAAGAAAAGAAGTCGTAGTAATGGAGTTTTATGCCCTCCGTACAAGCCCGTAGCCAAGGGGGGGCAAGGGGGGTTTTGACCCCCTGGAAAATAATACGCCCCCCCTGGGAAAACTCAGCACTTTATAAACATCATTCCCTTTTCCAGATGGATAAGTTTATAACAAGGAAGCCTCGAGATGATTCCTCTACTTCAAGTTCTAGCACCAAAAATCGTGAATCTAAAACCAACAAAAGCAATGCTACAACAACTAAAACACCTCACTTGATCTCAATATGGAATCAAGAAGCTGTCCTGTTATTCAATTTCCAAATAAAGATGGACGTGCATTCCACAAGAGATGGTATGATATGCATAAATGGCTGGAATATTCGGTGAACAAAGATGCTGCATTCTGTTTTGCATGCAGGGTGTACAATATAGTGGGCTCAAAAGAAGGTGCATTTACTACCATAGGTTACCATGACTGGAAACACGCAAAGGGTGATTCACGCAAAGGGTTTTTGAAGCACGAAACATGCTCCAGTCATCTTAACGCTATGTCACAGTGGAAAGAATTTGAGAAAAGGAGTTCTTCTGATTTGCAGATATCTACTCTGATATCAAAAAGTGTACTTGAACGAAACCGATATTATATTACTTCAATAGCGGAAGTGGTCCAGTTCTTGGCTGAAAACGAGTTAACATTTCGTGGAAGTTTTGATAATGTTTTGAAAAAAGAACAAAGTCTCCTTAACAATCTATTTTTGTATACATTATCAAAGGACAATAAGTTAGATGAAATTCACCAAACTATTCCTAAGAATGCGTCATACTGCTCACCAGAAATTCAAAATGAGGTTATTCAAATACTGGCTGAAATGGTGAAACTTAGTGTAGCAGAAGATGTCAAAACATCTGATGCAGGATATTTTTCACTGCTTGAAGATGGAACCAGAGATAAAAATAACACAGAGAACATATCCATTGGCGTTCGTTATGTCAAAGATGGCAAAGTATTCGAGTCTCTTTTGGATATGCCACATGTCGGACATAATGAATTGGATGCACAATCTTTAACACAGAAAACTCTGGAAGTGTTGAGAAAAGCTGATATAGATTGTTCCACAATGCTGGCCCAGTGTTATGATGGCGCAAGCGTCATGAGTGGTGTCAATGCAGGAGTACAAGCCTTGATTCAACAAGAACTCCAAAGAAAAGTGCCATATTTGCACTGCTTCAATCACAGACTTCATTTAGTTGTCATAGATTCCATCAGCCAAATTTCGATTATTAAACAATATTGTGATCAGTGCAAGTCGCTGTACATGTTCTTCCGTCGACCGAAAATCGCTTCAATCTACGAAGACAAAAAATTGAAACGACTATTGGAACAGCGTTGGTCAGGACATTTGGATGCTACCAAGACAATCTTATCAGAATATTATGGACTCATTTCTACCCTAACCACAGTTGGTAACAGTGACTTGATGGATGGAGACCTATCTGCTGAGGCAAAGGGTTATCTGCTTACAATGTCAAATATTAAATTTACATTTGCTGCCATTGTTGTCCACAAAATTCTTGGGCTGATTGCTCCTGCTGACAAAGTGCTGCAAGCAAGAGAAACTGGACTCTCTATGGCAATCGATCTGGTATCATCTGTTCACAGGGAGGTCAAGAATTTGAGAACGATGGAAGTGTATGAAGAGTTGAGATTAAAGGCTGAAGATATTCTGTGCAATGATAAGAGGACCACCGATTCTCTTTCTGAAGAACCCGTGCAAAGAAGAACAAAGCGCAGGTGTATGAGGAATATTCGTTTCGCGTATTCTGTGGTTATGGAAACCACTGGCCAGATCAGTGATGATGGGATCGTTCTTCATTCTGCATTCTTTGAAGCAGTTGATCGAGTAAATGATGAAATGATAAAGAGATTTTCTGTCAACAAGAATCTCTACGTTGCTATTAGTTCGGTAACACAGGAAACAAAGGAAAATAACATCTTTAATTTGGAAAGCCTCGCTCCTTTATCCACTCTTGGAATCAAACTTCCTTCACCAGAGGAAGTAGCTGCAGTGAATAGCTATTTAAAGAGGAAAGAAACACCTACAGCAAATGCAATTTTGGAGGCATTATTTGAACAAAGGGAAGCATTTCCAGATACGTATAAATTTATGGCCACCTTGGCGACCTTCCCCTGCTCCACAGCCATGTGCGAGTCGTCTTTCTCCACCTTAACGGATTGACCAACCGCAACGGCGTTCCATGCTACAAAAACGCCAAAGCCAACTTGTTTTACTTGCCTTTGAAAATAAGAGAACGAAGCAAATAAACATGTTTGAATTCCTAAAGAATTTCGCTAAAAAAACTCGCCGCATACAGTTATTCTAAAATTAAAAAAACTTACAAAGACTTTTATTTACACTAAATTTAGACTAAATATTGTATTCTATAACCCAATATGCCTATCTATATGAATCGGTTTGATCATTTTTTTATTTAGCCTACGGTGTTTTACTTGTTATAGTTTTGAATGTAATTTTCTGCAGTATATTTCGATATTCACAAAAAATGACATTAAATTTTTTCATTGTCCACCTGTCAATTTCTTCGCCCCTCCTACTGATTTGGTCTGGCTACGGCCCTGCCTCCGTAGGCGGAAAGTATAGCTTGAAGGGATTTGTACGCCCTCCGAACAAGCTATCACCGCATTTGAGAAGATCCAGCACCAGTGAACGTTTGATCGTGTTTATTTCTTCACAGTACTGTTCATTTGTTTCCATCCGTGCATCATACTCATGCTCTCACAATACTTTGTGAGTGAACTGGGAGCCTATAAGTTGATCGCGATTGCGGGTCCACACAAGACAGTCGGCAGGAGATCTATCGTGGATATCTCCTACGATTCCACACTCAGGACGGGGGCATCCGTGCACCATCAGCCGTTAAAGGAGTACACAGTCTTCTCGCCAGTGGCACGGTTTTCGCTTAGACCATCAACCAAAAAAACACGACCATTAACCTTAATGGGTACTTCACCCGTGTTGCGGGCATGCTTTATGTATATACCTATCTGCTGCTGTATATGTATGAGCCAGTAAATAGCCTTGTGCCCATAACTGCGGGGATTGTTTCTGTGAGTAACGGCTAAGGTGTCTTTAGGTATGAAGTTATTCTTGAACACTGTAAAACATAATGATGCGATGGTGGTTGCGACTTGCAACGGATCGCATTTGAAACGGCCTATGTACATCCTTCTAAACGCCTGGAAACATACTCTGAGCACGCGCACATCATTCACGCAATAACGCTCACATTCATCAGCTATATTGTAAGGTTTAGATTCATTAAAATTGTTGCAGTAGCAGTCAAAATCTTCACGTTCATCTGTACTCATACAGTCATAGTTAAAGTAATGTTTGGGGGGTAGGTAATCTTATGTAATTTAAAGTTTCGCTTGTGAGGAATGTGTAAGGGAAATATCCTTTTGAAACTTCAGCGGCTACGCCCATCACCTTGGGGAGCTTTGCTAATTTACAAGGTGTGAATAATAAAGTGTCTTTAAACTGTACATTACCTCTTATTTGCATATGTATTAGTTTGTTGCCTTTTTTCAAGGGATCACCTATAAATATCTCAGATGACTCATGCTCAAGCAACTCCTTATAAAGGAACTGTGTGTCAAATTTTGCCCCGTTATGGGCAAGAATATACACAGTCATTTTTTTTAACTTGTCCGCTAACTTGATGATATAGGATACAAAGAGTTTCACAGGGCTATCGTGGGCATTCGTTTTAAAAACGTTTGTCCGTTTACCACATTTGTGACACTCATCACACTCATCACAGATAGTCTGGCTTACAAGTAAATGTGAAATAACCTCTTTGGTTTCAGCGTTCGTGTATGTTTCTATATCGTAGTACACAGTTATACAAGGGCTATTTTTAGTTTAGCGTCTTTCATATAACATACATGTTTTACTTCAACCGCCTTATATTTCTCATGGCATGTAGAGCAGTGAATTTCATCACATTTATGCTTGAAATTCCCCCAATTATCCATAATATGAAACATTCCATATTCACAGATTCTGATTTTCTTGCACGTGCCAATTGATTTATGGAGCTCAAAACAGTTATTATTGAAAAATGTGCGTCAACACACATCACAATCCCTCTTCTCAGCTTCAACTACACGACCTTCACATTTGGAGCTTTTACACTGCTCACATACCATGTGGCAATCTTTACAATGTTTCACTATATCATCCGCAAATCTGATGTCGTCCATATTTTCGACTTTTATCATAACTCGCGTAAAGGTCCCTTATATTACGGATGGGTGGATACGTTGTTCTTGACAGCCCTAAAATAAGTAGGGGTCTTGTACGATTTCTCACACTGCTTTTAAAAACACACAGTCCTACGACGATCATCCATTCCACATACAACTATACGAACATTCATTTCCTGTTCTACCCTTCTCAGCTCTTCAAGACCCATATTACAGTCAAACTCAAGTTTACAGTCTACAGCTAGTTTACGGGCACGCTCCACTACCGTAGGGAACCAAATGTTTTTGACCCTTTATTTAGTACAGTAAACATACGGGCCAAGAGTACTGTTATAAAGCCGCAACCACGATCGGCGTTTGTATGCCGTCTATAAATAGCCTGAGAATTGAAGTTAAGAGTATAAAGTGTGGCACTATGACTCGCAACACGGAATACATGGTCAATATTTACCATGAAGTTGTCCATATTGAAGGCTATACTACTTTGAGAGGCCTGCATTATACGGCCTAATATATTCTCCATATCTACAGCTGCCAAGTGTCTGAATGGTATTACTACCCAAAAATCATCTAAATCTCTGGCATCTCATCCGAACCCGAAGGACAGCCGTGTTCTGACTTCACGTTCATCGCGGTTCTGAAGAGCAAACTCTACAATACGTTCAACTATGCGCCGTAATCTGTGTTCAACACCATTGCTGTACATGGATCTAGGATCAACCCTGAATATATACTGATTTCTAGTGAAGGCTGGGGTGGGGGTAGCGGTGCGCACCAACTTGAATGTTATGCCATCCTCAACAGAACGAGAAGCTGCTGTAGCTGTGGAGGATGTACCCAGAATTGAACAGGAATAAGGGGGTATATTTGAGGAAGGTACTTTGTGGGGGTTGTGTCGTAAAACGTAGAGGGTTGGGGCTCTATTACTAGGGGTTTAACAACCGGCGCAATCCTGGCACGCTTTATACCTGACGTCGTGGGCTCTTCATCATGCCTCCGCTTTGAATTGTCGCATGCTACAGGTATCGCTGGTGAGGATTCGGCAGTGGGGATGGAGTCTGTGATCACAACTACACTGTCGTCGGGGTCATATGTAATATCGATGATGGGGTGCTGTACCTCATCGTCATTCACGGTTCTGTGGGAGAAGAGAAAAGCAAGACTGTAGAATATAAGGGTCATCATTTAAATATTTATTATATTTGTAAATGGCCCACTTAGGAGTGTGACGTGTTAGAAATGGATTCTGCAGAAAAATTCAGGTTCACGAGCCCATCCACATGTATTATATCTGGCCCTACAGGATGTGGTAAAACTGTTTATGCTTAAAATCATTAAAGAAAAGGGAGAGATGTTCTCAAAATTTGTGTATAATGTTATATGGTGCTATTCGACGTATCAATCAGTGTTCAACGAGTACCAAGATGATATTTTGTTCCACAAAGGTGCATATGACGTTAATTCGTTAAAGGGAAATGAACATACAGTCATTGTAATTGACGATCTCATGTTGGAGATGGATAAAACGTTTAGAGAGACATTTACAGTATTCTCCCACCATCTTAACATAAGCGTGTCCTTCATCAATCAGAATCTGTTTTTCAAAAATAGATACATGCGCGATGTGTCGTTAAATACACAATATCTTGTCTTATTCACGCAAAATAGAGATGTATCACAAATTGGGGTATTAGCCAATCAAATGTTCCCGAATCAGCGTAAGGAGTTTTTGGAAGTTTATAAAGAAGCTACAAGCCCGCGTTACGGATATTTGCTTTGCGACCTTCATCCGCGAAACACGTTTAGGGTGCTTCTAAGAACGAATATATTTCCAAACGAGCCTGAAACGGTGTATATTCCAGAATGAGAAATAGGCTAAAGAAATACCATGAATTAACAAAAATCTATCATCGACTGCCCCGGGCAATGCAGCAGATGTTTGTTAAAAATATCGACGCCGACTTTTTAAAATGCATCTGTGAAATCTGTCTTAACGTTATAAATTGCAATGTGTCAATGAAACTTCCTCAGAAAGCTCGCCTACGCCGTTACAAGAACATAATACGTCCACTCGCTCGTAAAAGTCCAACTGTAGGGAAGAAAAAACGAATTATTGTGCAAAGAGGAGGGTCATTCCTCCCCATCTTATTTTCAGTTTTGGGTACTTTACTGACAAGATTAATATAATGAAGAAAGTGGTAGTGATTCCACATGAGGTGCATGCTTCACTGCAAAGTTCAAAGAATCCAGACACGGATCTTCATCCCCGTAAAAGCAGGCTTAAAAGAATGGAAAGCGAATTGTTAACCCTATTAAACAGTGAAAAAACACCTGCTGAGAAAATAATCTTATACCAAGAAGCTCTGCAGAAATTTCTTCATGAGTACGAAAATTATAAGAATCCGACAGAGATTCCCGTGGTTATTAGGTACAGCACGAGGAACGATGGACATGGTGACATAGGGCCTGTGTCCGACAATACAGCTGACCAACCAAAGATTAATGGGTCGGCCACACAACATATCAGGCATGTATTAAAAATAGGCTGACCATATTTCCTTGAGACAAAAACGGGACATTGGGGTGGCAAAAATGGGACGGGGTTATGTAATATTCTGTATTCATGAAAAAGTAAGTACATAAACCGGGACAAAATTGACATTTTTATTAAAACGACGGGACGGCCAGGAAATATAAAACAAACGGTACTGTCCCGTTCAAAACGGTACGTATGGTCAGCCTAATTAAAAAGCACCCTCCCACATTCATTGAGGAATAAAGGTTTAAGTCTTTATAATATATTGAATGAGGATCCCAACATACAGTAGACCGATACAGGTGAGAACATTGTGGAAGGAGCAAAGGTACAGGGATCGAATATCGTAGACATCGTTCATGATCTGGTGAGAAAGTGGGATTGGCCCTCACCATCAGGATAGAAGCATATTAAAGCAAGACTACAACAAATAAATGTCCCCAAACGAATGATAGGAAATCTGAACAGGTTAAAAGACTTGGGACATGCATCGCACATAACACAATTGAAGACGCCATCACTCCCGGCGGTAACACCTCTGAAGAGGAGAAAGAAGAGGTTAAACAACGATCAACCCTACCCACGTGCCTCTAAAATATGTAAATGGTTAACATATTAAGAAGACGCTATTATGATATTTCTAGCCCAGCCTCCTACCGAGACGTAGATAGACTGTACAGAAGTGTTTACAATGATGGAGTAGGGAAAAAAGATGTTTAGAGTTTTTTGCGGGAGCAGGATGCTTATATACTTCATAAACCTGTGAGAAAAAGGTTTAAAACAGCCAAGACAACAGCTGCTTCGATTGACTATTTGGCAAGCAGATTTAACAGACATGCAGAGATATTCACTGTATAACGATGGTTACCGCTACATCGTATTCATAACAGATGTATGCTCTAGATATCTGTGGCTAATTCCTCTGAAAAACAAATCGCCTGAAACAGTTGCTAAAGCCACCAAAACGTTAATGTTGAAAGAAAACAGGGTTCCTGGCCATTTTTGTACAAATATGGGGAAAGAATTTATAGGCCGAGCTTTTCAGAACATGTTGACAGAGTTTAATATCAGCTACTACACTACCAATTCTACAGAAAGGCTTCTTTAGCTGAAAGCGTTCAACGTACCATAAAGGAACGCATGCACCGCTATTTTACACATAAAAACACATACAGATTTCTAGACATTTTGGAATCATTGGCCTCATCCTACAACCGCTCACACCATCGCACGATTGAGACAACACCTAACGAGATTTTAGAAAGAGGTGCGCGCACAGAGGTGAGAAGATATGAAACACCACCACCCCACTCTCCGCGTTTCAAAATCAATGATTACACAGCTCAACAAAAAAAAATTTTTTTCGTTGCCAAGGAAATTCGTACGAATTTAGGGTATTTTGGGGTTGCTGAATTCCAAAATGAAAGTAGTTTTTCCGATTTGGCTCTAGTTCTTGAGATAATGAATACCCTCAATTAATAGGAAACGTAGCCATAACGCGTGCATATGGGAAACTACCGGAACATTCTAGATGGTGAGACCGAATAAAATGCCATTATGTATTTCATGTGTTTACTTTTGTATGATTTGAGACAATTTCAATGCGATTTGTAAGTAGGCTCCGCCTGAACATTAAATTTTTTGCATTTTTACGTGTTTCAATGGGGTACCAATTATCTCATAAATTAGAGCCAATCTAGCAAAACCGATGTCATATTCGGAATCAGCACCACAAAGTTACCCCAAAATCACTCTAATATGATTGGCAATAAAATGAGTGTTGACCAGTGTTATGTAAGGCTGTCGCGTTCGGGAAATAAATTCGCGAAGGGATTTGAGCAAGGATGGACACGCGAGATTTTTAAAGATAGGGCTATGAAATCTAAAGACGTGATAATGTTGTATTCCGTAGAAGATTTGAATGGGGAAGAAATCGCAGGAGGCTTTTACCGCCAGGAGTTGCAGAACGTGACATTTAATTTAGGAAAAAATGTGTTTAAAATTGAGAAAATTTTAGGAAGCAAAGGTTCAGGAAAGAGAAAAATGTACCTGGTGAAATGGCTAGGATACTCAGAAAGCTTCAACACCTATATAAAAGCTGATGCAATAATGAAGCTTAAATAGTATGCAACATGGCACCTAACTATTTCTACGTCACACTCCCGTCTTCCTCGTCCCTGTCTGTACACCTTAACAACAAACTAGCCAACTTTGTAACAGAACTCCACGGACCCATTGAATTGGGTCGTGATACGTATGAGGTGGGTATATGCGAAATTCAGTTGAATACCCTTTTTTATGTATTGATTATAAAGAACCCGTTTTTATGATTCTTAGAGATTGTAATCAGCGTGAAAAAGCTGGGGTAACTCTGGATGAAACCATGGGGACCACCCTGACTGGGGATGCACGGTATTACAGTACAGAAGTAACACTAGGACAGGGTCACTATGGTGAGGCCGAGGATGTTGTGAGAGACTTAAACGTAAGTTTAAAAAGCTCAAATCTTACCGGCGATTTAGTATACGAAATCGTAAATAATGATCCCCATGCATGCACTGTGGCACTAAAATCGCAGGCTAACCGAAATATTAAAGACCAAAGAGTGTTCAAAATTATGACCGATGGACGATATCGATCAGTCATCCAAAGAGATACATTTCACGAGGCACAACACGACTTGTCCAGCCCAATGTATCAGTTGAAATTGGAGAAAATGGTTGATGGCTATAAACCCCCAGACATGTGCTCTATTTACAGCAATATAGTGGAGCACCAGTTTGTTGGGGACACCCAGGCACGCCTGCTGCGCATAGCGCACATCCCCAACCATAGAGGAGGAGTTTGATTGTTACATATGACAGGCCCCATTATGTGAATGTCGCAGCTAATCTAATATCCAATATCTCAATATAAGCACACCGGACAAAAAATTAGTCACCCCTACTAGCACCGATAGTAGGAAGTTCATGGTCACACAGAGGGCGCTGATGTAGCATTGGTAAGTGACAAGTAGCGGTGACGTAGCACACAGGATCAGATCTGTTTCGTGAGGTGGTGAAGAACAAAGTGTGTGTTGGATATAGTTTGCAAAATGGGTCGTGAGGCAGACGTTACTCAATGGCAAAAAGGAGCCATCGTGTTTGGCAGAGCCCACGGACACAAAATGTCTGAAGTAGTCCAATTTGTTGGTGTGTCAACGCGTACTGTCCAGCGAGTTTACAAAGAGTGGTGTAGTTCGCAATCAACTGAAAATCGACGGCGTAACTGTGGCCGGAAAACAATTCTCGACAATAGGGGCCGCCGCCATGTTTCTCGTCTAGTCACTGCAAATCGTTTTCAAACCAGAGAACAATTGCTCCAAGAAACCAATGAGGTTCTCCAGCGACCAATTTCCGAACGGACATTGCGACGAGAACTGCATGCGATGGACATCTGGAGCAGGGTACCACGGAAGAGGCCGCTGTTAACAGCAAGTCACAACTTGGCACGTTATAAATGGGCTCAGAGGCACAAAAACTGGACTGCGGCAGATTGGAAACGTGTAATTTGGTCCGATGAGTCCCGTTTTTGTTTGTTCTCCAATGATGGGAGGCGACGAGTACATCGCAGGTCCAATGAAGCCTTTAATCCTGAATGCGTCGAAGGTGTTGTTCAGGCTGGAGGTGGTTCCGTGATGTTCTGGGGATGTTTTTCGTACCACGAAATGGGCCCTCTCGTTCCAGTGACGATGAATTTGAACCAGCAGGCGTACCTCCGCATACTAAACTCGCCGGATTCGTGCGGTTATCAAGGCCAGAGGCGCCGTCACACGTTATTAGGTACATTCTGAGAGGGGTGACTAATTTTTTGTCCGGTGTGCTTATATAAGAACGATTGAGGGAAAAAAATTCCCATTCGGTAACGGGAGCTTAACAGTGAAGCTGCATTTTCGACGCACTGAGTTATAATGGACAGAAAGCCTTTCACAGTCTATCGAGGTATGAGATACCAGCGTGCTAGTGGACTTGGATCCATTTTTTCAACCATGCTACGTACGGCTGTCGCCTTGCTGAAGAGGGGTGCCAGATACCTTGGGAGGAAAGCGTTACAATCAGATCTTAACACAGCAGAAGACATATTGGCTGGGGCTAGACCTAAAGAAGCTCTAAAAAGACACTTAAAGCGTACACGGGACGAAATCGTGAAAGATGCAAAGAGAAAAATGCATGGTGGTGGGAAGAAGAAGAGGGCTGTCCGGAAGAAGGGATTACCACCACGTGGCATTAAACGTAAAAGATATAAAAAAGAAGTGTTCTAAGCGAATGGAACCTATAGTTGACCATTTTCTTGACTGATATAAGCTAAGGACATTGATCTCATGAATCGTAGTTTGTTTACTACTCGTCGAGAGATGAAGCACTATTTCTAACTAGTGTAGTTCACAATGTTGTAAATCGGAGCTGTCCCTCTTTGACATGCCTCCAACTCAAGTTTCTATTGAACACAGTGACTTTATTACAATTAACCTTTTAAACACAATTAGTTCACCGAGTGCCCCTATAGAATTCGTGATACCCAGTTCAGGCCCTTACTTTTTTTACCCAAGCTGTGTGTACATGTACGCGCAAAACTACGTACAGCCCATTCTGATGGAACGAACTGTGATGACAAATATGCTGTATACCCTGAAACAAACTTTCTGCACTCTTTGTTCAACCAATGTGACGGATATTTAAATCAGGTCAACATATCGGCAGGAACGGGGTACTACCACCTACGATCCTATCCGGAAAATGTGCTGAATTTTTCCAAAGAAGCGAAGGATACCGTTTTAAGTGCCGAGGGCTATTATCAAGCTAAAGACGAAAGTAGTATAAAGGACAAATTTAAAAATTCTAAAAAGAAGATATATGAGTGTTTGGATGCCTGCATACAGACTTCACATTCCAGGAGAAGTTGCTTGTGAATGGGGTGGATATGAAAATAGAGCTCACCCGCACGAACCCTGAGATCTGTGATAATTAAAACCCACTCTAATAAACAGAGTTTATATGCTGATCAAGAGGAGGGAGCAAAACCCGTGGTGATTTACATTATGGAGACATACCTCCGCGTACGGCGAGTGAAAATAAGTTCACAAAAACAAATAGAAATTGAGAAAAATTTACTACACACCACAGTAAAATACCCAATTAACAGAGCACAGATCAAACTATACACGGTGCCAGCAGGGTTGGCATCGAAACAGATAGAAACATCGCCCTGGGAAATCTACCTAAAAGGATATTAATTGGCATGCAGGACCATGCTTCGGTGAATGGAAAATATAAAAAAAGTGCCTTTAAATTCGAGAATTTCGGCCTTAAAAATATAAATCTATACGTTAATGGCATTGCGTTGGGCGGGGCTCTGAATATGGATTATTCATCAGACGCTGTGTTCCCGCTTTGCGCGAGAGCATATAGTAATCTTGCCTATATTGCAGGTGATTGTGATGAACTTGGGAATGGGGTAACGCAGAAAGAATTCATCGATGAATTTAACCTTTATCCATTTGACATCACACCTGACTTATCTGCTAGTGTAAATACACACTTAAGTCCACAACAGAATGGAAACATCTGTCACATTGAATTCGCCAAGCCTATAGACGCCCCTATAAGTGTACTAGTTTACCTCGAGTCACAAGCCCTAATAGAAGTAGACAGATTTAGGAGCCTTGTCACTGACTTTTAAAATGGATACGAATACACTTCAGTGAGTAACGAATAGTGAACGAATCACACGTTCCAAATTTATCGGTGTGTTTGCGAAGAATAAAACATTGAAATTGCCAACTACGAGAAACTGGTAGCCTTATTGTGAACACAGATGTTATTGGTAGTCAAGGGATTCATTGGTATGCAATCTTTTTTAAAAATACGGACCGCGTGTACTATTTTGATTCACTCGGTACTCAATCCTGGAGTGACCCTGTTATTTAAAATTTCTCGATCAGATGCATATCCCCGAAGTTGTATGGAATCCCTTCCGTCTACAAGGATATTTTAGCAATACTTGTGGGATGTACTGCCTTTCATTTCTCATGCATATGTCACGTGGTATGGAATTTATAATTTTTTTAAAATTATTCGACCGTGTCACACTCAACGAAACGATGAAATGGTATGCAGACAGATAAAAAGCCGTTTTCCGATTGCGCGTACTCGTTGTATAGTATGATGTTTTGCTCGTATATACTGTATATATATGTGTATATATGTCTGTATATATGTATATATATAATATACAGTATATATATATATATATATATATATATATATATATATATATATATATATATATTTTTTTTTTTTTTTTGTAACCAATAATGTTAGTTTGTATATTCTGTAGCTTAAGATGGTTATGGTAATAAAAACATGATTTCTTTCATTTAATAAATTGATGAAAATACGTTGTTTCTTCTTCCCCGAAAAAAAAAGATCCAAACATAAAAAAATACTTACATTATTTCGTTAATGATGTGACAATCGTTGGATTGACTGCTCGGTAAATCTTCTACCTCCGTATTTAGGTCCACGACATGGGTTTCTTCAAAACGAAAAGATTGTATAACACGTGCCAAATCCTCATCAGACCTAAAAGGAGAAAGATTAATTAATTAGTTCATACTGAATCTTTTTTAATAAAAACAAATTGTTTAAAACATATACAGAGTATACATATAGTAAGAGTATTACAATGTGACGATATTTTTGAACCGCTCAGAGAAGTTCCCTTAAGACCAACCATCAGCTCCCTCAAGGGTTGCTCTTCATTCTCGGTTAACAATACAGTATTAAAATCTGTTTTCACGTACTGACGCGCCAATTCAACACGCTGCTTCTTGTACCTGGGTGTTAATGGTGACTGAATCGTAGGTTTACACGTCTTGCCAATTGTTTGGAGGATTCCACATCGAGATGTTCTTGGTACATTATGTATGCCAGCCTGCTCAGAAACTTCTTTACTTAAGGACAATGGATGCTTTGCAGTTTGCGCTTGATTACAGATATCTGCCGCCTTGTCACTTTTCTTATAGCTCCTTTATCACTTCGCTGCCTCAGTTTGGTACCCTCTGCTACAAACTTTTTTACAGTTCGATAAGCTCTGCCAAACTGCTTCGCAATTTCAATAGATTTTATATTTTCAGCGAGTAACTTGACTATTTTTCTTTTCTCAGTTAGTGTTAAATCCTTCTTCTTATCCATTTTCACCATTTAGATCCGTAAATAGAATACTTGCTTAATAATTCGGAACGCAATATTTTACATATTTTTCAATAAAATGAGATAATTATTTTAATTATCAAAATATTTTATCGAAATGAATACCATCAATGCTGCTATATATCGTGATTATTTGCTACAAATTTCATTGAAATCGGGGAAAAACTTTTGAAAACATTGGAGAAAATGTAATCTGCTTAATAAGTGCGAACGCAGTGTAATCTATAATTGTGGATACCTAACTGAAGCATTTTTAATGTGATGAGATGAATTACTACAACCCTCCATATATATGATGAAATAATAAAGAACAGTGCTCTTTCTCCTAGTGACAGGCACTCTAAATAAATAACCAGTTCGCGAATAATTGGCTACAAAAAATAAAATTGCAGGCACATAATTACTTACATTTCTACGGCAATCCCTTGCGTCGGATCGTAAGAAGCGTCATTGCAAATATCATCCACGGTTTGCGTTGAAAATAATTCATCCCGGTCGGCTGCGTTAAAGAGATTAATTGTGGACAACGCTGCAATGTCTCCATCCTGATATAAATCCGGTAAACTGTAAAGTTCTTGATTCATGGCGGAGGGAATGTTTATTCACTGGTAAAAATTACTACTGTGACTCCCAGTGAAAATATTTCCTTTTATATGCATGATCTCCAAGCACCACCCCAAAAGATTAATAGGCGGTTCGTAAATTTGATGATTGGTTGTCAATGTAACTGGGCGACCCTGTTAAATTTGTGACCAATCGTAACACCTATATTACGGGTCCACGTTTTGGACGTCCTGATTGGTCGCCTAATGGTGTCTTTATCTTCTCTCCGTAGATTTGATGTTCAAATCGTGTATTGCCACTTGCAATATCTACCTCGACAATATTTGCATTCATATTTGCGCCCATACTATTCCCGGTTTTCTCATTTTAGAACCCACCCCTTTATGCAATATCCCTCACCCCTTTGCAACACTGATCAACATTTGCAATCTCTATCACAACAATATTTTACATTATTATTATTATTATTATTTGAGGTCATACTATTCGATCCTCAACTTTGGTTCATTTATTCGGCTTGACTTTTTACTTACCAATTCTCGCATAGGAGTGTGATTAAATTGTGTTTAGTTCCAGAAAATGAATGTCTGGTTGGGCTGGTAGATAAATGGGCGCCCTAGGTATCCTAGTGGTTAAGACGCTGGGGTGCTGCTCGGATGTTGAGGGAGCGAGTCCGGATGGTGACATTGTAATTTCTTGGTACATACAATCCCCGATGAGCTGGGTGTACCTATGTGAAGTAGAGAGTAAAAGAAGCCAACTCACCACTTCATCAGATCAACTCGAGAGGAGGAGCGATAAGCTTAATCTTCGTGTAATCATCGCACGTGATAATAATAATAATAAACCTTTCCATTTTTAATTTTCGTTCACTCATTTCATTTCACTAACAGAGACAATGACTATGGAGAAGATACCACACAAACTACACGCAAAGAAGAATAGTTCGGATTCAACGTTAAACTCTAGGTCTAAGGCGAGTGACAAGCTTGATCTTTGTCAAAATGAACAATTCGGGGAGAAGGAAAACCGATTTAGCTTATTACTACTGTAATTTGCACCACGGTTAGGTTCCAGTTACAAGGAGAATCTAAGGTCTGAATTTTATTGCATATATTCCTCGTTTGTATATTTTTTCTTCTATCTCTAAAAGGTCTTTTGAAAATCTGTGTATTAAATATATTCTCAATTATCTTCCAGAGAATCTGTGGTCTGAATCATAGGTTAGGTTAGGTTCAGGTGCCAGCATGCTGAAGCGAACCAGAGGCTCACCGCCAAAATCTGCACAAGGAATTATGTTTTACATTTTAATAAAATGAATTATTGATTCTCTTTTTTTTCAAATTTTCCCTTATCGAGAGGATTTTATAATAAAAAAATTATAAATATTTTCGTTTTTCTTTTCTTTTTTTTATTTATACTTTTTTAAAAATTTTGCTGTGACTACTTACGGCCATCATAAAGCAACTCGGTAAATGAGTTCCAATATAATTATGAAAAATTGATGCTTTTTCCTTTACAAAAATTTTGCAAGAAGCATGTATAATTATAAGAATGACAATTATAATATATGTAGTCAGCGGAGGAAAATCCGGTTAGAAGAGATGTGGTTTGACCCACATTCCAATGTAGCCGTTTTGCGGTTTTCAAGGAGCCACGGGTTAATCAGGAGTGAGCCTTATGCGTTCCTGCCTCCAATCCTTCTCGTCTCAACATAATGTGAAAATAAATTATATTCTATGAGAATAATTGTTTATTACCAAATTTGATATACAATTTAGTATATCTACGGCATATTATTAAACCTGTTTTCATATGGGAAATTTAATATAAATGTGTGTATATATACAGATTTCTCAAATCAAAAGAATTAATATTAAGATGAACGAAAAAAATTGTACGAAATTGTGAAGACACATCTTGTATATATATTATATATATAATTATTTATATATATATATATATATATTATATATATATATATATATATATATATATATAATATATATATGTTAAACACAGACCGTGCATGGAACAAGGAACTCTTCTGGGAAAATTAAATCCACTATAGTCCGAATAAGTAATGGTAAATGACAAATACCATAGTTTTTTTCCTTTTTCATGATTTTAACCCGACGTGGGCAACGGGTCTCTCGCAAAGAGATCCCATAAATATAGCTTCCCCCACCAGCCATCTGCAAAGCAGACAGGATCCAGCTTTGGGACGTGATCTAGGGTTTAAAGCAAACCTAGATCCCTACACTCAGAACCTCTATATAAGTAAAAGACTCGTTGCATTCACGTCGTGTTGAATAAATCAAAGAAAAAGGGGGTAACTATTGTATTTTTAGCCAAAAAAACCAAAACTTAAACCTCAACCGGGACATTGAGCGTCCACTTTTCAAGGCACGAAACACGTCCGTTTAGTATACACAAACTCAGAATGGTTCCCTGAGAACATTATATGTTAAACACAGACCGTGCATGGAACAAGGAACTCTTCTGGGAAAATTAAATCCACTATAGTCCGAATAAGTAATGGTAAATGACAAATACCATAGTTTTTTTCCTTTTTCATGATTTTAGCCCGACGTGGGCAACGGGTCTCTCGCAAAGAGATCCCATAAATATAGCTTCCCCCACCAGCCATCTGCAAAGCAGACAGGATCCAGCTTTGGGACGTGGATCTAGGGTTTAAAGCAAACCTAGATCCCTACACTCAGAACCTCTATATAAGTAAAAGACTCGTTGCATTCACGTCGTGTTGAATAAATCAAAGAAAAAGGGGGTAACTATTGTATTTTTAGCCAAAAAAACCAAAACTTAAACCTCAACCGGGACATTGAGCGTCCACTTTTCAAGGCACGAAACACGTCCGTTTAGTATACACAAACTCAGAATGGTTCCCTGAGAACATTATATGTTAAACACAGACCGTGCATGGAACAAGGAACTCTTCTGGGAAAATTAAATCCACTATAGTCCGAATAAGTAATGGTAAATGACAAATACCATAGTGTTTCGTGCCTTGAAAAGTGGACGCTCAATGTCCCGGTTGAGGTTTAAGTTTTGGTTTTTTTGGCTAAAAATACAATAGTTACCCCCTTTTTCTTTGATTTATTCAACACGACGTGAATGCAACGAGTCTTTTACTTATATAGAGGTTCTGAGTGTAGGGATCTAGGTTTGCTTTAAACCCTAGATCCACGTCCCAAAGCTGGATCCTGTCTGCTTTGCAGATGGCTGGTGGGGGAAGCTATATTTATGGGATCTCTTTGCGAGAGACCCGTTGCCCACGTCGGGCTAAAATCATGAAAAAGGAAAAAAACTATGGTATTTGTCATTTACCATTACTTATTCGGACTATAGTGGATTTAATTTTCCCAGAAGAGTTCCTTGTTCCATGCACGGTCTGTGTTTAACATATAATGTTCTCAGGGAACCATTCTGAGTTTGTGTATACTAAACGGACGTGTTTCGTGCCTTGAAAAGTGGACGCTCAATGTCCCGGTTGAGGTTTAAGTTTTGGTTTTTTTGGCTAAAAATACAATAGTTACCCCCTTTTTCTTTGATTTATTCAACACGACGTGAATGCAACGAGTCTTTTACTTATATAGAGGTTCTGAGTGTAGGGATCTAGGTTTGCTTTAAACCCTAGATCCACGTCCCAAAGCTGGATCCTGTCTGCTTTGCAGATGGCTGGTGGGGGAAGCTATATTTATGGGATCTCTTTGCGAGAGACCCGTTGCCCACGTCGGGCTAAAATCATGAAAAAGGAAAAAAACTATGGTATTTGTCATTTACCATTACTTATTCGGACTATAGTGGATTTAATTTTCCCAGAAGAGTTCCTTGTTCCATGCACGGTCTGTGTTTAACATATAATGTTCTCAGGGAACCATTCTGAGTTTGTGTATACTAAACGGACGTGTTTCGTGCCTTGAAAAGTGGACGCTCAATGTCCCGGTTGAGGTTTAAGTTTTGGTTTTTTTGGCTAAAAATACAATAGTTACCCCCTTTTTCTTTGATTTATTCAACACGACGTGAATGCAACGAGTCTTTTACTTATATAGAGGTTCTGAGTGTAGGGATCTAGGTTTGCTTTAAACCCTAGATCCACGTCCCAAAGCTGGATCCTGTCTGCTTTGCAGATGGCTGGTGGGGGAAGCTATATTTATGGGATCTCTTTGCGAGAGACCCGTTGCCCACGTCGGGCTAAAATCATGAAAAAGGAAAAAAACTATGGTATTTGTCATTTACCATTACTTATTCGGACTATAGTGGATTTAATTTTCCCAGAAGAGTTCCTTGTTCCATGCACGGTCTGTGTTTAACATATAATGTTCTCAGGGAACCATTCTGAGTTTGTGTATACTAAACGGACGTGTTTCGTGCCTTGAAAAGTGGACGCTCAATGTCCCGGTTGAGGTTTAAGTTTTGGTTTTTTTGGCTAAAAATACAATAGTTACCCCCTTTTTCTTTGATTTATTCAACACGACGTGAATGCAACGAGTCTTTTACTTATATAGAGGTTCTGAGTGTAGGGATCTAGGTTTGCTTTAAACCCTAGATCCACGTCCCAAAGCTGGATCCTGTCTGCTTTGCAGATGGCTGGTGGGGGAAGCTATATTTATGGGATCTCTTTGCGAGAGACCCGTTGCCCACGTCGGGCTAAAATCATGAAAAAGGAAAAAAACTATGGTATTTGTCATTTACCATTACTTATTCGGACTATAGTGGATTTAATTTTCCCAGAAGAGTTCCTTGTTCCATGCACGGTCTGTGTTTAACATATAATGTTCTCAGGGAACCATTCTGAGTTTGTGTATACTAAACGGACGTGTTTCGTGCCTTGAAAAGTGGACGCTCAATGTCCCGGTTGAGGTTTAAGTTTTGGTTTTTTGGCTAAAAATACAATAGTTACCCCTTTTTCTTTGATTTATTCAACACGACGTGAATGCAACGAGTCTTTTACTTATATAGAGGTTCTGAGTGTAGGGATCTAGGTTTGCTTTAAACCCTAGATCCACGTCCCAAAGCTGGATCCTGTCTGCTTTGCAGATGGCTGGTGGGGGAAGCTATATTTATGGGATCTCTTTGCGAGAGACCCGTTGCCCACGTCGGGCTAAAATCATGAAAAAGGAAAAAAACTATGGTATTTGTCATTTACCATTACTTATTCGGACTATAGTGGATTTAATTTTCCCAGAAGAGTTCCTTGTTCCATGCACGGTCTGTGTTTAACATATAATGTTCTCAGGGAACCATTCTGAGTTTGTGTATACTAAACGGACGTGTTTCGTGCCTTGAAAAGTGGACGCTCAATGTCCCGGTTGAGGTTTAAGTTTTGGTTTTTTGGCTAAAAATACAATAGTTACCCCCTTTTTCTTTGATTTATTCAACACGACGTGAATGCAACGAGTCTTTTACTTATATAGAGGTTCTGAGTGTAGGGATCTAGGTTTGCTTTAAACCCTAGATCCACGTCCCAAAGCTGGATCCTGTCTGCTTTGCAGATGGCTGGTGGGGGAAGCTATATTTATGGGATCTCTTTGCGAGAGACCCGTTGCCCACGTCGGGCTAAAATCATGAAAAAGGAAAAAAACTATGGTATTTGTCATTTACCATTACTTATTCGGACTATAGTGGATTTAATTTTCCCAGAAGAGTTCCTTGTTCCATGCACGGTCTGTGTTTAACATATAATGTTCTCAGGGAACCATTCTGAGTTTGTGTATATATATATATATATATACAAGATGTGTCTTCACAATTTCGTACAATTTATATATATATATATATATATATATATATATAAACACAAAGGAATGATAAAATTAAATGGACCCGTTAGGTGAAGTTAGTTAGAATAATTATCGCTTTATATATATATATATATATTTTTTTTTATTTTATTTTTTTTTTTTCATTCATTTCGGACAATAGTCTATGTTTTCTGTAATATTAACTCAGTAAAATTATATTTAAATAGGAATGCGTCAACTCCGCAAATTAGTTTTAAATTGATAGTTTGATAGGTTCCTTGTTAGAATTTTTTTTTGTTTACATGTAGTTTTTCGGGAAAAGAATTTACGCTGTTTACTGCATTCAATGTGAGACCATCTTACAAAGATCTTTCTTTCACTGAACATAAATTTTAATGATAATCAAATGTGATTTTCGTTTTTTCTTGTGGGGCTTGTTTTGCGTCTAAATAAATTCTTAAACTGAATTAAAATGTATAGTGAGTTAATGGATCAGAGTACAATAGAAAGCGTCCTCTGTATTTCTTTTATTAATAATATTAAGATGAACGATTTCGTTTGCTAAGCCATGGATTAATTGTCTACTGTATTTCTTTTATTGTTAATATTTGGAATCGTTTAAATAATTAGTTCTCTTGCTGAACAACTTTAAGGAGAAAGTCGCTCTTGCCTTTAATAAATAAGTAATTAAATTAAATGGTGGTATCTGCCAACTCTCCTTATATAAATAAAAATCATTATTTGACAACCCATGTAAATAAAAATTAAAATAAATGGTGGTATCTGCCAACTCTCCTCATATAAATAAAAACATTATTTGGCAACTCATGTAAATAAAATTAAAATAAATGGTGGTATCTAGCAACTCACCCTAATAAGGTACACCTGAACACAATTAAATTAAAACACATTATTTGGCAACTCATCTAAATAAATAAATAAATATATAACGTTCTCTGGTAACCCCTCCATATATAAATAAGTGATATCTGGCAACTCACAACCCGTTATATAACAGCTGCTTCGACCCTGGACGCTCATAATGCGTCGGGCTCCGGTGGAATAAAGAACTCTCTCTCTCTCTCTCTCTCTCTCTCTCTCTCTCTCTCTCTCCTTCTTAGGTTAAAGCTTAGGTTATGTTTCCCTTTGTGGGGGTGAGGACATCCCACTTTCTCCCCCAAAGACCTCCTCCTTCTCCTTTCTCTCCCTCTCTTAGGTTAAGGCTACCCCTTTGGGGGGGAGGTCATCCTCCCTTGTCCCCCCCGAAGATCCCTCCCATTTGCAACATTAACTTGGTGCATAACCCCTCCCCCTTCATTGCATAACCCCTTTGCAACACTGATCAACATTGCAACATTCTTGCACTCGTCCATTTTGCGCCCATGCTACTGAGGAATCATTATATTCCTATCCCTTCTTCTAAAAGTTTTCAGTACCTGCCCCGTTATTCTCTTTGCTCTGTTTACTGCTGTCTTATTTTGTGTTTCAATATATATATATATATATATATATATAATATATACAGGGTGAGTCAAAAGTCTCCATACATAGGCAAAATGGTCACTTTATTATGCAATCACTTGTAAGTCACAAAATATGCTCTATGTGGGCACCATCACACTGAATGCACATACGGATGCGTTCCTCCCAGTCATGGCAAACGCGCGTTAACACGTCTGGTGTTACGCGTGCACACGCAACACGAATGCATTCCTTTAGGTGGTCCGTGTTTTGTATTTTCACCTGGTACACCATGGCCTTCAAGTGCCCCCACAAGTAAATATCAAGGGGGGTGAGGTCTGGGGACCTCAGAAGCCACTCCACGGGACCACGGCGGCCAATCCAGTGACCCGGAAACTGCTGATCCAGCCACTGGCGCACGCAGATACCGTAATGGGGTGGCGCCCCGTCTTGCTGAAAGTACGCTGGAAATACCCCGTCCTCGTTCAGCAGGGACGGCATGACTGTGTCTTGCAGCATGTTTAGATACATTTCGGCATTCGCATTGGTGTCAATGAAAAAAGGGCCAACAATTGTGTTGCCCCATATCCCGCACCACACCATCACTTTTCTAGCGCCTTGCGTCTTTGAGGGACTCATCCAGTGCGGGTTGTCATCACTCCAATAACGTACGTTTTGACGATTAACCTCTCCATGAACATAAAAGTTGGCTTCATCTGAAAACAGGATGCCAGCCGAGAACCCGGTGTCTTCGTCCACTTTTGTTCTTGCCCATTCACAGAATTCCAGCCGCCTGTCCGGTCGTCTTCGCTAAGATACTGCAACATTTGCATTTTGTATGGATGCCATCTGTGCTCTTTCATAATGCGGACGATACTCCTTTGGCTGACACCGCATTCTGCAGACATCCGTCGAGTGCTTTTTTGGGGACTCTTTGCGAACGCTGCCAGCACCATGGTCGCTGTGCCTTCATCGGTGGCTGTTCGTGGACGGCCACTTCTCGGTTGGTCTGCAACACTTCCAGTCTTCTTGAACTTCTCAATGAGTTTGGCAACGGTGTCGTGTGTGATGTGCGTGCCGGGGACGTGTCTCCTGTTAAAATCCTCGGCAACCTTGCGACAGCTTCCTGATCCTGCCAGAAGAATGATCTCTATACGCTCTTCTTGGGACAAAAGCATCTCAGCACATCACCATTTATCATGGCCATTTTGCCTATGTATGGAGACTTTTGACTCACCCTGTATATATATATATATATATGAAAATTATTTCACGAAAGTAACACGTGAAAAATTAATGTAGTATTTTCATAATGTAGTATTTTCATATAACAATATTGTGAAAAATATCATAGTAAAAAATAGCCCTACCGATAATTCAGGCATTATCTATAAAATTGGTTGTAAACAATGTGATTCCTTTTACATAGGTCAGACAGGAAAGGATTTGCACACACGTATAAAACAGCATCAATATTCCGTTAGAACAGGACAGTCGTCCAGTGCCCTTTTTGTCCATTTGTCAGAGTTATCCCACTGTATTGATTGGAATAATGCTTCAGTTTTATTTCACTCTAGCAACATTGTTAATAGAAATATTCTTGAGTCTGCCATTATCCAACTTACAAATAACTTCAACATAAGCAAAGTTCTTTTTCAACTCGATCCTGTTGTTTTGAATTCCTTCAGAACAGATTTAGATAAGAAGGGTAGAACGCTAAATCTTTGGTAAACTTGTATGCTATTCTAATAACTTTTATTTTTCAATTTATTTTTATATATATCGAACTTAAACAAGAAGGGCAGTGCTAAAACCCGGGCAGATTTCCAGTATAAATTTGTATTTTTTTTTAATTATCTATAATATTAGTTGGAAACAATTCATTTGATCTTGTGCTAAAAATCGATAGTTTTTCCTTACAAATTTGTATGCTCCTCCCACACTCCTTTAATGTTTAATAATTTTTATTTTTATCTCTCCGTTTAGTGTATATATATATATATATTAGGGCATTCTGCGGCTATAGGGGTGATGTACAAAGTTTGGAATTCAATACCACACACATGTTTAATCAAGTCCATTTATTAACTGAACAACACAAACAAAATTTTATTCAATTTGAGTAATATTTACTGGTCCCCCAAGAGCCTCCTTCAAGTCTTACTGGGGAGATTATGGAATCAGCTGAACAAAAAATGTACTTCCGTAACTTTACATCCAAAACAATTAACAGAAACCTTAGTCTTTTCAACACATTAAGAAAACAATGAAAAATTTACCAACATATCCATAGGGATCATATGTAATGGGACTTCTTTGCACTGGGCATGGTCTTCCGATGAAGCTCGATCATTTGGAATGCCAATTCTTTCTCGTCTTCGCGCTGGGTGATCGAGCTGTTGAAGTCAGTTGCGAACCTCACCGCTCGCTCAGCGCAGTCATTGACGACCCGAATGGCCCTAACTCTCTCCTTCATCGCCACCAGGTCCTCCAGGTAGTGGGGAACTTTGAGTCCCATGCATTTGAAGAAGTTAGCAGTCCGTTTAGTCACGAAGTCTGGGAGAGTGAGCAGATACGGCGATTTCATGCACTTTGACTCGAATTTTCTTAGCCCCTTCTTGCGCGCAGGGACGTCATGGAGATTTTTAAGCATATGCTTCTTTTCCAAATTGTCTACCTTATCCAAGAAAAAGGCGAGACCAACAAGGTCTTCACTGAGGTACCAGAGGTGGTTCTGAGCCTTGGCTATCGCAATGGTTGCAACTGCCTCGTCTTTGATCTTGTATCCTTCAAGCTGTCGGAGGAGCTCGATGTCGTTTCGAGGAGCATCGACGCCACTGGGTGCCTCAAACCACGCTCGAAGGTAAATCGTAGTGGAGAATACTTTGATGCGTCGCAGCGCCTTCTCTTCCGACGGCGTTAGGGAAAACTGCCTCCGAAACAAGAAGATCTTGAGGGAATAAATTCCTTTTGCCATCCACCTAGTTCGGTGGAATGCTCCGGGATAGCGGAAGAGACTCTTCTTCTGCTTCCTTGGAGGGACGGTTGCCCCCAAGAAGAGAAGCGCCAGCTCCATGTATTCTTGGTAATCATCCCGGTCCTGCTTCTGACTAAGTCTGGCACTGATGAATTCAACAACACTGTTCCGGTTATCAGAGACAAAAGTCTGCAAGGGGTCAGGGTCTTGCGGGTCATCTTCAAAGGGATGGTAGATGCCCTGGTCAATGAAGCTCCAGTAATCCCTGAAGCGAGCAAACAAAGGAATGTTCGGGCCAGAGGAAGAAAAGAACTTGTCGAAGACTGCAGTGGCCACCAACTCGCGAGTGTGGTGGCGGCAAGCGAAGAAGACGAGTGGACGCTGCAAGCCTTCTTCAATTGTGACACATGCTCCTGTGTGGAGACCTGTATTTGCCGCCGTTGTGTCACAACATATTCCTGCAATGAATGGTTTCACCTTCGGCCAATTGTCCAGCACGGTGAGTATGGCATCTCCCATTGCTCTTCCGGTTCCTGATGCAATTTTTGGAATGGCCAGCAGCTTTTCGAAGCCTTCTCCTGATACAACGATGGGTAAGCGATCCGACTTACCACCTCGTTCGTCGGGAAGGATCTTCCCATCGAAGTGGAGAATGCACGGCTTCTGGGGGTCAAAGTTGGTCTTAATGTCCTCGGCAATTCTGTGTCGTGTTTTGGTTCTGGCACCGTGAATGGAGGTCGCTGAGAGCGTCAATTCTGGCACATTCACCCCAGCTGCTGACAGGGCAGGAGCGACGATGTGTATGGCTTTTTGCACGCTTGTAATTGTCAGGTCAAGGGCCGCGACGAACTGGGGGTCATCGATAACCCGGCGAGGGTCCATCATCATGGCTTTTGGCTGAGAGCCACATTGGCGGAGGCGGTGGCTGACCTGAGTGAATTCCTCTCCCGAAGACTCGGTGGAGCTGGACGAGCTGCCAGTCAATTCTGCATCTGCCTCTGCATGCTCCGGCTCCCGTATTCGTTTCATTTCCTCCTTAGACTTGTGTCGTCGTCGCTCCTCGTTCTCCTGTTTCATTGCCTTGGCCTTGGATGCTTTGGCAAATGCAACGTCTTCTGGGCCAATGATCATCTTTCTCATTGTCCGTTAGTCTTTAAGGAAGTCGCAGTCCTCTTTATTTGTCTTCGAAGATCCAGCTTCAGAGTGAGCAACATCAAACAAGGTCTCCATGTCCAACAAGAACTGTTGTTCATGAGCTCGCTGTGTTTCCGTTCGTCGATCCTTGTGATTAGACAACTTTACGTACCTCTCGTGAAGCTTTTTGAGCTTGGCAACAATGTATGGCTTGTGGGATGTCTTCAACGATGCTTTTGTCCACACCTCCAGAGTTCTTCGGCCACATCACTACATGCTCTTGGAAGGCTTTGCTTCGTGACTCGTTGGATGAAAAACAGACGCTTTCCAACTTCACCCATGGTGGGAAGCTGTCTCATGGAAGAGAAATCCTCCTCCCTGAGGTGCCCGAGACGCCACAAACTCACTTGCTTGCGTGTTGTTGCCATCTGTGAAACAAATAAGACTCATTAGTAGTGGTACGACACGTCAGACTGATAACACAGTTTGTAGGCAGGCAGCAGATGCCCACCTAGTGGGGATGGGTTGATGAACGGAAAGTGGATTTGTGTGTGTGTGTGTGTGTTTGGGGACGAGTAGTGCTAGTCGTGTGCTCGTGTCGATTGTGTGCTCGTGTCAATACACTCGCTGTTTCAACGCTCTACAAGTTGACCCAAACCTACAAGGGGCTTGGGGGAGTGGAAGGAATGAGACTATCAAGACCATGTTTTGTGTGGTTTCCTTTTAGTACAAATGGATCCAGTTTAGCATATGTGCGTTGCTGGATTTCGAACTTCGTGTTTTCGGAATGCCCTAATATATATATATATATATATATAATATATATATTTTTTTTCTGAGGGGTGATCAGTGTTTCCTTGTGAACAGACGTGTTTTATCGAGTGTCCAGTGTTATCAATTGAATAAGTGGTTTTCGTTGAAGTGTTTTAAAAAAAATAGTGTTCGGTGCATTCATAACTAAATTACTTCGTGCTACTAATCTTTCATTAACGAATATATTTCATTTATTGACGTTATTCAGTACTATATTATTTGATCAAACCAAGGCTACTGCACGTGGCTTGCCTTGTTTGCTTTCCAAATCTATCAGAAAACGTGGAGACATAAGGTTCATTTTTCTTTCCGTCGAGAGGTCAGGCAGAGTGTGGTCACACACCGTGTAAAGAAAAGGAAAAAAGTCGGGTCGAATCGCGGACAGATAATTATTATAAATACTCTTCTTTTACAGATCTTTTGTCGGTAGCTTAATTCTATATTCATTTAGTATAAATTTGTGTT
This sequence comes from Bathynomus jamesi, assembly GCA_023014485.1. Classification (NCBI taxonomy): domain Eukaryota; kingdom Metazoa; phylum Arthropoda; class Malacostraca; order Isopoda; family Cirolanidae; genus Bathynomus; species Bathynomus jamesi. Next base: position 219,217 of record JAJOZX010000001.1, read on the forward strand.
ACAAGAATCTGTTTCTGCGTTTCAAAAACGCGGTAGACCTACGTTGTAATTTATTAATTTCCAAACGCTCGTTTTTTTTGTTTTTTTTTGTTTTTTGTTGTTTAACTAATTAAAAGCATGGCACCCCCGTCAAGTATTTGCAGTCGCTGTGAAGGGAAATTTGCCGCTTACGCGTTTACAATGGCTAATAATAATGAACAGTTAGTTTGCAGGTGGTGCTCAAACTTGGAAGTGCTGAGGAACGAGTTAGAACGTGAGAAGGAGGCCAGAGTAAGGCTTGAAGAAAGGGTGATGCTCCTGACGGCAAAATTAGAATCCCTTGAGACTCCAGTCACGACCCCTCCTGCCTCAGTTTCTACTAATAATATAAATATTATTAATAGCCCCCTCTCTTCTCCTAGTTCCCAACCCTTCGCTCGAGTGCGTAATGGAGCCCCATTGAGAAAAACTAAGACATGTCTACCAGCAGAGATGGGCAGTATCTTGTATCTTAAGATACAAAAAGTATCTTAAGATACAAGATACGTATCTGAGATACGTATCTTAGATACTTTATTTTTGGAGGATCTTGAGAAGTATCTAAGATACATTTTGTCATGTAGCTTGTATCCCGGGATACACTTTCAAAGATACTTTCATAAGATACTTTTTAAATAGAGACGCTAATAACTATTCATGAAATATGATCATATCTGACGCACGTTGAAGCAGGCCGGCGATTGCTGTTACATGTTTGTACATGAATACTACCGTTGCGCTGCGCGCACAGTCTCGGCCCAGACGTACTCAGGTTTCATCTTGTATCCCGCGGTTTTAATATGTTTTAACATGATTAAAAATCAGGAATTATACATATATTTGCTTATTCCTGCAAATATATTTATTATGAGGAGAACTTTATTTTTCTTCGTGAGTAGGTAACTGAGCATACCTGTATTAACAATTTATTTGAAATACATAAATTGAAAAAGTGTGGTTTATTTTATTTTTCCATACCTAAAAATTTTCAGCATTATTTATACATATTTACTTTGTGCTTTCCTTTTAGTTATATCACTATAGGAATACTGAGATATGAAGTACCATTGATTTGGCATTTATTTATATCCAGAAAATATAATAATAAACAATTGAATGAGACAATTCGTGCGCTCATGGCTCACCAGGTGAAACTAAACTCAAATAACACTGGTCAACAAAGATTTTTCATCAGAGTAAAATTTGTGGTGGCTGGATAGCATTTTTCACGTTGATTCCAAAACTGCATTCAGATTTTTTCTAGCACGTATAGTTTTCAAGATGAAGGCATATATATAACTACACAGATTTAACCATTTTAAATAGGCAAAATACTAATATTTCAACATTTGATTGTTTATTTTATTGTGTTTTTTTAGTTTATTCATCTTATTTATTTCAATTATCTTAATTATACATCTTATGTATTTCAGGTGTGAGCTTTTACGTCTAGCAGCATTGTGATTCAGGCAACAACGCCGTGCTTTGTGTGTCAAAAGATCAGTCCATTCCAAGAACTTGTTGTGTCAAGTTGGTGTACATTTTTTTGAATTTATAGTTTGCTCAGGTCAATCAACATGCCTCGACAATGTAAGAATGACCCCGACAAGTTCTGTTTCGTATGCGGCCAGTTGACAACTAAAACACAGCGACGAAGTATTACAACCGACATTAAGAAAATATACAAGCTATACTTTGGTTGCCATCTAGGTGACCAAGATAAACCATGGGCGCCACATCAAATCTGTTCTGGCTGTTCAAATGGATTACGTGATTGGCTTAACAAAAAGAAAGCTTCAATGCCATTTGCCATACCCATGATATGGAGGGAGCCGAGAGATCATCATGAAGACTGTTATTTTTGTGTGTGAACTTAATGGGGTTTTCTGCCAAGAACAAACACCAGATTGTATATCCAAACTTGGATTCAGCACGTAGACCAGTAAAACATGATGAAACATTGCCCATTCCAATTCCCCCAAGTGATAGGCTAGATTCTATCATAGATGACATGGAAAGTGATGAAGGTGCAACTGGCGTTTCCGGACCATCTACAGAACCAGAGTACACTTTTGAAGGTAGACATTTAGAGCCTAAAAAGTTAACCCAAGGACAGTTGAATGATCTTGTTAGAGACTTATCGCTGTCTAAAGAGAAATCAGAGCTTCTCGCCTCAAGACTAAAGGAGAACAATTTACTTGAGAACAATGTTCGTATTAGTTACTACCGAAAGCGGAATTTTGAATTAACAGCATTCTTTTCAGTAGACGGTCCTCTCTGTTATTGCCATGACATCAATGGACTATTTACAGCCATATCTCAGACGTATGTGGCATCTGAGTGGCGCCTCTTTATTGATTCGTCGCAGACAAGCCTGAAAGCAGTTCTTTTGCATAATGGTAATATAATGCCATCCATCCCCATTGCCCATTCCGTCCATCTAAAAGAGACATATGACAATATGGATATACTACTTAAGGCAATCAAATACGACAGTCATCAATGGAATGTTTGTGGAGATCTAAAAGTTATAGGAATGCTTATGGGTATGCAGTCAGGATTCACAAAATTTTGTTGTTTCCTTTGCCTGTGGGACAGTCGCGCCACTATAGAACATTACACCAAAAGTGACTGGCCACTTAGGTATACATATGTCCCAGGGATAAGCAATGTCCAGTCTGTCCCTTTAGTGGATCCCCAAAAGATCTATCTGCCACCTCTTCACATTAAACTTGGTTTAATGAAGAATTTTTTGTTAAAGCAATGGGTAAAGTCAATTCTGAAGGGTTCCAATACCTTTCAAGGTATTATGAAGGTATTATGAAGGAAGGAATTTTTGTTGGGCCACATATAAGGGAGGTTTTGAATGACACTGAATTTGAAAAAGTCCTAAGTCCGCTGGAATTGAAGGCTTGGCTGGCGTTCAAATGGATATGTGAAAACTTTCTTGGAAGCAACAAGTCACCTGCGTATAAGGATGGAGTCAAGAACCTCCTTGATGCCTTCAAAGAAATGGAGTGTCGAATGTCGTTAAAAATTCACTTCCTGCATTCCCACTTAGATTTCTTTCCTGAAAACCTTGGTGCAGTGAGTGACGAGCAAGGAGAGCGCTTCCATCAAGATATTCAGATGATGGAGAAGCGCTACCAAGGATATTGGAATGAAAGCATGATGGCGGACCATTGTTGGATGCTGTATCGTGAGTCGTGACATTCCAGGCCAAATTTACAAAAGGAAATCACACTCACAGCGCTTTTAATAAAATAATGTATATATTCTTTATTTATAAGTACATTGAATAAAGTATATGATGTATTTGTTGTTTAGCATTCCTAAGTGTGATCTATACATCCATAAATTTTCTTATAGCAATATCAAAAACTAAAAAATATCAAAACCAGTGTATCTATATAACTATACGTGCTAGAAACAAAATAAAACCAGATTCGGAATCAGCGCGAAAACTGCATTAAGAAAAGTGTGATCATGTTTGTGATGAGAGAAAAAAGTTTCATTTTGTTGGCCAGTGTAATTATTCTTTCAAAAGTATCTTGTATCTTAAAAATGTATCTTGTATCTGTAACTTGTATCTGTATCTTGAAGATACAGTTTTTTCGAGTATCTTGTATCTGTATCTCAGATACATTTTTGTTGGGTATCTTGTATCTGTATCTCAGATACAATTTCCAAGTATCTTGCCCATCTCTGTCTACCAGTAATAACAAACAATAAGTTTTCTGTTTTAGGTTTCGATGATGCTCATGAACCGGAAATACAACTCGTTGGCGATTGCATTGTTCGAGGGCAGCTCGAGGAATTCTGTGGGAGAAACCCTCGTCGTAGGCGCCGTTACTGCTACCTGGTGCAAGGGTGGAGGATATAACTAATAGTGTTGACCAATTTACAGACGGTACCTCCGAGGACACAACATATGTTATTCATGTCGGTACTAATAACGTTTTAAATTCTAGATCGGAAGAACTGCTGGCTAGGTACAGGGACTTACTAGAGCGATTAAAGGGAAAAACTAATAAGATTGTTTTAACAGGTATACTTCCTCGAATTATCCATCGTAACGATTTCTACAGCAAGGCGACCTATATTAACAATAACCTAAAGCAGTGGTTCCCAACCGATTTTGGGCCATGCCCCACCTAAGCATTTCTAAAACCCTGATGCCCCCCCCTGTGATATTTAATTTTTGTTATTCAAAATTTTACTGTTATTCACGTGAAGGAAGCTTAAAAGGCCATTAACTTGGTCTCTAAACAAGCTTCCAAAGAACATGGCATCCATGAAAGAGAAAAATAAAAAACGAAAGGACAGCTAAATAAATAGTTTCCAAACATATAATAGAGAACTGGAATGCAGAAATAGAAAATATTTGAATGAAAAGTTATTCTGTAATACTTTGATCATTTTAATTATTGAACTAATAATAATGAAAAATAAAATTTGAGCTCACCTAAAAATGTCTGTTAGTGAGATCCTTGTGCGTCATGTCTGCTACAGAGAGATTTTATATCAGGCACCAATTTAGTCAGCTTAAGTCTCAAGTCTCCTCGTTTAGTGATATCCAGTCGATTTCTTTTCTTCAATAACAAATCATTTACAGCACTAAAGCCACATTCAGCTAAATATGAAGATGGGAAGGGTAACAACAATTTTCTTGCAAAGTTGGTTGAATGTGGGTATTTAGTTTCTGTCTCATCACAAAGCCATGCCATCACCCCTTTTATATTGAATAAAGTTTTAACTGACTCATCATTTTGCATTTCCGAGAGTTCTTCTTGGTACTGCATCGAAACATCAGATATATCCACTAGCATTGGCTGCATCACCCATGTTGGAAAATCAATTTGTTTTAAATCAGAAAATCTTTCTTTAAAATCAGAGGCCATTATTTTCAGATGATCCACAATGACAAGTACAGCAGCATCAGTCACCTTACATTTTTTTAGCCAATGAAACTGGTCAAAAATTTTGTGAGAAATGTTTTTTGACATACCTCGATAAATGTAACGAAGCCAAATATCTTCGTCTTTGCATCTACAAGAGTTTTGTTTGATCCTTGAAGTTGTTTATTCAACATATTCAGTTTTTCAAAAATATCTGTTAAATAACTCACAAATGCTTTACCATCAACGGTTAGCAGGTGCTTCATTTCAGGCTTGTCACTTAAAAAGTCACTAAGAACATCAAATAGGTCCATGAATCTTTTCAAGCAATTCCCCTTTGAGAGCCACCTTACCTCAGTGTGAAGTAAAAGTTTCACATAGTCTGCATTTTCATTTTCACAAAATTGCTTGAAGAGACGCTCACATTTTGCATTAGCTTTGATAGCATTGATACATTTTATAACTGAGCGTAGTACCTCATTAAGAACAGGAGTAATATTTTTGGACACTAAGTTCTCTCTATGAATAACACAGTGCACAAGAAGCATTTCTGGATTCTCATCTTTCATCAATTTTAAGCAGCCTTTTTTCTTGCCCATCATAACAGGAGCACCATCTGCAGCACAAGATGTTATGTTTTCTATTGGTATATTATTGACGTGTAAGTGATTGTTTAGCTTACCATATATATCAGGGGCGGAAGTGGTGGTTTCTAATGATTTACAGAATACCATTTCTTCAGCAAATTCACCTTTATCAATATATCTTGCATATGCTAACAATACGACCTCACTGTCTCTCAGAGTTGATTCATCCATTTGTAGTGAGAAATATCTTGATTTCAGCTTTTCAACAAGTTGTGTTTCAATATCTTCACTCATTTCATCTATTCTTCTACTAACAGTATTGTTACTGAGTGGCATGGCTTTAACAGCGTTGTCATCTTTTTCCAGGACTGTTTTAAGAAATGTTGATATTGATGGTTTAATTAAATCCTCTCCTATAGTATGATTTTTTCCACATTTAGCAATGAGTAAAGAAATTTCATAACTAGCCTCAAGAGTACGACTGACGCTAACAGTTTGTGTAGTAAACAGAGACTTTATTGTTATCTTTTTGCAAACTTCTCCTTTAAAGACTTAAAGTAATTTAAATCTGAATTTACATACGCACTATGTTTCGCCTTCAAATGCAACTCAAGACGACCTGGTTTCATTGATTCGTTGGTCAAGCATTGTTGGCATAAGAGGCAGAAAGGTGACCGGTCATCATGGATAGCGGGTATGAATCCAAATTTTAAATATTCCTCTGAATATTGACGAACTTTTTTTTTACTTGCACTACTCATTTTATGCATAGGGTTTGTGACTGAAATAAATAAAATTATAAATTAATTAAAGAAGTATCCAGAACAAAAATTTCTGAATGAGGAATATAAATGTCAACGAAAACGAATTATTATAGAAACAGTCCAGTGTTTTGGCGTACTGGTATAAATGCAAGATACTGCTAATTTACATAATTGCTGAGTTCGATTAATATATAAAGAAATAAAAATAAAAATATATTCCTTTTCTTTGGTTTGCCAAATTGTAATATATCACATTAATTCACACATAAGTCACATATTATTATGAAAAAATTCAGAACAACACGGTATTATGGTGGACACACGGCCAAACGTAAACACAATAAGAAGCAAACTGAATGCTCACACACGCTGATTGGCCGAGAAAACATTGGCTCATCCGGCGACATGCGTCCCGTCCTCTCCTTGGTCGACCGAGACACGCGAGTGTGGGGAGACGGGAAATACTTTGTGTACCAATTACACATATACATACATACACACAAATATTTTTATGTATACATACTATATATGCACCGTATGCATTAACACGCACACTCACTCACACAGACTCACTATAAAACAATTCACTGTTAATAATTCATTCTCGGATTGCCCGTAGTCTTTGGTATAGTAAGCCGAAGGGTGCACGTCCTACGCATGCCCCACCAAAATATTACCATGCCCCACCGGTGGGGCCTGCGCCCCACGTTGGGAATGACGGACCTAAAGTCTCTTTGCCAACAGGAAGGAGTGCATTTTGCTAATTTTTGGAACAGTTTCTACGGCAGGAGGGACTTGTTCCTCGGAGATGGACTGCCGTAACTCGAATGGTCCCAGCGTAAATTCCACAAATTTCCCCTGCGCTCGCGAAGGTGTCGCAATTACAAACAATTTGAAGGTTCTATCCTTAAATGCTCGTACCCTACGAAATAAAAGAAACGAATTTTTTCTGTAATTGCTTGTAAAGACTATGATATAATTGCGATAAATGAATCGTGGCTTAGCATGAAACTCGTGACTTTGTAGGGGAGTATCAAATTAAAGGTTATAGAATTTTTGTTAAAAACAGAATAGGTAGGCGAGGAGGCGGTGTTATGTTGTATATCAAACATAATATTGCGAACGTTATAGAAGTAAAGCACACAATTCCAGAACCGATAGATTCGACTATAGCAGAACTTAATTGAACGATTTCAAACTTCTTGTTGCGGTTATATATAGGCCTCCTAATCAAACAGCTGATACGAACGAAGCGTTATATCTTGAACTAAAGAGAATAATCGGTAGTGAGCAGGCTTTAGTTATGGGTGACTTTAATTGCGCCAACGTAAATTACGATACAATGCAGGGAGACGAGGAAGGTAATCGTTTAGTTAATTTTCTCGAGGATAGCTTTCTTATTCAAAAGGTTGGGGAACCTACGAGGTTGGACAGTATTTTAGATTTACTAATAACTACGGAGGATAGGCTAATTACTGATCTTCAAGTAATAGAACCGTTAAGCAATAGCAATCACAATATGGTAGAGTTTGTCCTCTCAGTAAGTCACTCGAAAGCAGCTAACTCGACTAAAATTCCTAACTTCCAGCACGCAGACTTTTGTAAATTTCGAAATAAATGATCACACGTCAATTGGGAAAACGTAATGGGGAACTCCAACGCAAAACTAATGTGGGAATCTTTCGAAACAGTATTTAGGACTATAAATAAGGAATGTATACCGTACAAAATTAAGCGTGCGAAAGTAAACAACAAGCCCTTGTGGTTTACTTCTAGAGTAGGAGATATTATAAAGAGTAGAGACAGGGCGTATAGGCTACATAAGTGCGATAAAGACAATTTGTGGTTACGAAACAACTACATATCTCTAAGGCGTGAAGCGAAAAGTGTAATAAAAAAGTCCAAGCGCGAATTTGAAATCTCCATAGCTCGTGACGGTAAAGAAAACCCCAAGCGATTCTTTCAATACGTCAACAACAGAAATCCAGTAAAAAGTGTCTTGGGGCTGTTGAAAAATGTTAACGGAGATCTAGTTTCTGGAAACAAGGAAATGGCTATTGCTAAACGAGTTTTTACGTCAGTTTTTACTATAGAAGATGTAACGAATATCCCTACGGTCATAGACATAATACCTTTTGATAATGGTAATATTTTGGATGATATTGTGGTTAGTGAAGGGGAGTTAATGCGCTATATTGATAAAATGAAAACGCGTAAATCACCGAGGCCAGATTCCATATATCCCATACAACTAAAAGAATTAAAAGATAGCATTCTTGTGCCGCTAACAAAGATTTTTAATGCGTCTATTTCTGAGGGGTACGTACTAGATAATTTTAAGTTAGCAAACGTAACACCTATCTTTAAGAAAGGCGATACAGGTGCGGCGGGAAATTATAGGCCAATCAGTTTAACGTCTGTTGTAGGTAAGCTACTGGAATCAATAATTAGGGATCGTATAGTAGAACACTTAGAATTGCTTAAACTAGTTAGAAATACGCAGCACGGTATTAGGCGAAACAAATCTTGCTTAACTAATCTTTTAGAATTTTTTCAAAGCGTGGTTGACGTTTACGACAGTCATCGGGCGGTTGATGTAGTGTATTTAGATTTTCAAAAAGCGTTTGACACCGTGCCGCACAAAAGACTCATTGGAAAAACTAAGGCTCATGGAATCAGACGTGTAGTAATAAATTGGCTAGAAGAGTGGTTGCGAGGTAGGAAACAGAGGGTGGTCGTTGATGGAGCGTAGTCGTGTTGGGCTAATGTAGCATTCACGATTTAGATGTCGGCCTAGTCAGTACAGTTTCAAAGTTTGCAGATGACACGAAGCTGGGTGGTAGGGCGATTAATGACGAAGATAGAGATAAAATCCAGGAAGATCTGAATAAAATCGTTGATTGGTCAGTCACATGGCAAATGAGATTTAACGTTGATAAGTGCAAAATTTTGCATATAGGTTCGCGTAACGGTAATTTGCGTATAGTATGTCAGGGAAAGATTTAACAAGCGTAGAGCAGGAAAAAGATTTAGGAGTTATAGTCACTGGTGATTTAAAAGTAGCGAAACAAAGTACAGCAGCGGTCAATAAGGCGAACAAAATGTTCGGTTTTATAGCTCGAAATTTTGAGTACAAATCGCGCGATATTATAGTTCCTCTTTATAAATCATTAGTTAGACCCCATTTGGAGTACGCGGTCCAATTTTGGAATCCGCATATGCGCAAAGATATAGACAAAATCGAAAGAGTTCAAAGACGAGCAACTAAGATGATACCGTCGCTTAGGTCAAAGTCGTACGAGGATAGGTTTAAGGAGTTAAAATTGACTACACTCGAGACTAAGAGGCTAAGGGGTGATCTAATCCAGGTTTTCAAAATTATGAATGGGTTCGATAACGTAGATAGAGATAGCTTTTTCGAAATATCTCAATATAATAGGACTAGAAATAACGGGTGTAAGTTGACAAGTAGAAGGTTCGAGACAGCAGTTGCGAAAAACTTTTTTACGCATAGAATAGTAAATAGGTGGAATAGTTTGCCGGTAGAAGTAATTAGTAGCACGTCTATAAACACGTTTAAAAATCGATTAGACGCATATGTTGATAGATTGGGTATAGTTTAAGGTAGTAAAATTAAGGCTTTGTGGTGATAGATCCCACAGCTCAACGCAAGTGTTGTGGGATATAGGGAGGCAGCATCTTGGGTTAGGGGATATCTCTGTCGTTACACACCCCATTTGAAGAGATTCCTCTGCCGAGCGGTGCCCCCCATAGTACTGTGAGGTATTGAAAAACTCATGATCTTCACTTGCCCCACAAACACCTTGAAATGGGAGACCCAAAATGGGTGCACACACATTTCTACATTACTGCAGTCTTTACAACCACACCTACACTTTTCCTCCTAAGTATATATATTGTAATGTATATGATGGTAAATTTTGACTTGGTCCGCAATCGATATGGACCGTGACTTATTTTTGGTTGGCAAGGTACTAGTATTGATGGATACCGTAATGAAACTGACTGGATTTTTTGGGTCTGATATATTTGCATGTCGGTTATAAATAGATATAGAGTGTAACATATTTGTGGATAGTAGTCTATCATGACTTGATCCGCTGGATCCAGAGATTCTATCTTTAGTTTTAAATCGATAATTAATTAGTTTTAAATTGAAAATTATTTAGTTTTGTAAAAATTGGTCGTTGCCAATGTACAGGCAGTTCTTACATAAATTTCTTATGTTCTTGTGGTTCGGAACCCACGTAAAATTGTAGGTCCCCTCCGCCACCACGGAGGACATACACAATGCACAATTACAATACAGTTATGTAGACCAGCCATGAGTGGATCCTAGGGTCTTTGCTGGTCTGAAACATTATAACTCTTTTTGTCCTTCAGTGTTCCTGAGGATGTCATTAGACGAAAGCGCTTGAGCACCATTCTGTGTTTCCTTTCCTTCGTGTTTTTATTCATCATATATATATATATATATATATATAATACTATTTTAAAATAGTGACTGCTTAAAACCTAATATTTGCTTCCAGCAATATTGAAACTTTGAAGATTTTTTTTAATTAAATAGTTTCTCTTCTACTTTATTAGAAAACGGCGTAAAAACTTCTTATATAAAGTGCTTATCCTCAAAACTAAACTAATTACAGTTTCGATATTTTACTTTTTATTTTTCTCACGTTGCGCCATTTTTTAATTTTTTTCAATTGTTTTAATAAAGAAGTCACTTTTAATTATGCATGAGTTTTACCTGGAGTTTGAATCCCTCTTACAATTATACAGGATGTATTTAAATGAATGGCGCACAAAGAAATTATCTAATATACTATTTCAGAAATGAAGCCTTATATATATATATATATATATATATATATATATATATATATATATATATATATATATATATATATATAACAGTTTTTCTGCGCACACCTACAGGTCGCTACAATTGGTGTAGAACAATGCGGTTTTAACCATTCGATGCGTCTTTTTATTGTACAGTGCCCATGCTAAAAAAAATTCCCTAACATAATTCCTTCCCCCCTTTTAGGGGTACAGTTCTTCCCATGCCTGTACACGCATTTTTTTAATTTTTCATTTTTAATCATAATTTTGGCACAAAATAAGTCAATATTTACTAAGCATTTAATATCATTCGATTCACAAAAGATTTATTTATCGATTCAATTTAAAAAAGTATATATTTTTTAAATTCATAAAGAACTTTTTGCAAAAAACTAAAAACAAACATGCATTTTTAAAATTCAATGATTTTTATACAAAATATTTTGATATTTGTTATAATTTTAACATTTTTCGATTCACAAAAGATTTCTTTATCGATTCAATACAAAAAATTACATAATTACGGGCAATTTAAATAAACACGAGTTTAAAGTTAAACGAGCTACACTCGAAATTATTTACCGTGACTTTTGTGCGTTTTATTACTGTGGCTTTTGTACAAATAATTTTGCGTATACACAAACAATTTGATAGGATACTGATTTATCCTTCTATTTTTTAGTTGTCATAGAAATACATTAATTAAGTTATCTGATTAGATGCGCTTTTATAGTTGAAGATCATTTTTAGAAAATTATTTATTTTCCCCACTTTAAAATATTACAAAATTTCTATTAGGTATCCTAATATCATTATGCCTTTCGCTGTAAGTAAGAAAATAGCAATTATTTTCCATTTTACGAAAATTTCGGACCCCTAAGCCTACAAAACCAATTTTCCCCTTTTCTTTATCAAAAATTGTTGATTTTCGGAAGTCTTTCCGTTATAAATTTGTACCAGTCTATTGTTTATCTATAATAATAATAATAATAATAATAATAAAAAGACGTGTGTGTGTGTGTGTGTGTGTGTGTGTGTGTGTTCCACTGTAGTAATGCCTAGTTAAGAATATTAATTTTTGTTTAGTTAAGATTATAATGTTTAATATAAATTTACTAATAATTGTGAAATTACGATAAAGTATGTTTGTTAGATTGTAATTGTTTAAAATGGGAAGAGTTGGCAATCCTGAACAGAGGCCCACAGAGCGGACTACCCCCAAAAAAGAGTGAGTCATTCAGCAGCGTGCGATAAGCGTTAAGTTGGGGCCATGTAACCTTAAAATTAAATTAATTGTTTTGTGCCCCTCTCCGACGTAAAATATTATAGTAAAATTTCCTACTTGCATCCCCTCAAATTAATTAAAGCATTTTCGGAATTAAATAAAGTGTTAACAAGCGTTAAAAGAGTATTAATGAACCCCCCCTTTCTCCCTTTGTGTTGTAACGGCTTTCATAGTCTCGGCGTGGCTACCATGAATTTATAAAGTATTGTGGAAATGAGTAAAGAGAGTGTAAAGATAAATGCAATAGAGAGCAGAAAGTAGTGTAAATAATAAAGTATAATAAATAATAAAACGTATTCACGACATTTTTGGTGGCAAGCGGCGGGCCTACATCATATTTTGTATGAGGCTTACCCACGTGCCTATTATTTCGATTAAAATTCTTCCGGCCCGGTATAATAGCTAATAGCATTAATGAATATTTTATTTCGATTATTAAAATATCTAAATGCAAAGTTAACCCCGTTTGCAGGCAAATTTCGATTTCCATTCCTTAAAATTTCATGTCAATGTAATTTCAAAATGGCGCATCGCCTTCGACATCCTTATAGCGTCCCTTACAGACTTCGCGCCTAAAAATTTAATTTGTTTTTTCTTTCTTTTCGTGGGAGTTCGTTGGATTCTGAAATGTTCGTTTGTTCCATTTTTCATCGTACGGTTCCATTACTTTTCGCAGTCTAGTGACTCAAAATTTCTTTTGTCGTGGTGCAGTGAGTCGGTAGAAAAATTTACGTCTGACTCAATATTGCGAGTCATTATTATGTCAAATTTCGTTCATTACGTCGGAGAGGACATAATTTTCAAAATTATCGTGCTGTCTGAGGGCTCAATTTTTCTTTTTTTCGTCTCTTCCACTGTTATGCTTGTTTCAGCTTACCTTTTGTTTACTGTTTGTGTTTGAACTTTTGGAATTAGTAATAATTTTGATAATAATATAATAATAACGATTAATATAAAAAATTTTGACACTGAATTTGTACGTAAGTGAATTATGTTAGTTTAAATACGGTGTAATACGCATTTTATACGGTCCTTTAAAAATGTTTGAGCGAAAATTTGTACCGCATTTCTAGGTATATATACATATATAGTATTGTAAGACATTTCATGAACATGTAAAATTTTCTGGGATTCATTAGTAGATTTTTGATTATATTTCGATTGATTGTATATAATGATAGGCTTATTTTATTGTTTATGTAGGTTTACGGGCTTTTTGCTTCGCTTCGCTTCGCGCTAAATAGGATTAAGTTACATTTTAAGGGACAGTCGAAAAATAATCTTAAACATAATAATTTGTCAGATTATAGGCTGGCCGTATAGGATTGTGTTAGACTTCAAAATAAGCTAAATTGGTTTAACTGAAATAGAGAAATTGCGTCGTGAAATTTTCTATAAATTCATGTTTTTTTATATTTTTTTTATATACTCATTAATTATATACTTACATATTAACTTATACGTATATATTAGTTATATATGTAATTTTATATATTTATATACTCATAAAATTTGGTAGGTAGACTGATTACACCGGTCTGCATGAAAATCGATTTCTTTATTTTGAGTTGTGATTCTGAAGCAGTTCGCTGCGCTGAATTAAAAAATGCTACCAGTTTTTTTTCTATCACCCACAGTTTGAAAGTTATTAGCAAAACAATTTTGGGGCGTTTTGTAATTTTTTACCTTTTTTATCTTTAATTAATTTCGTTTTTTCATATTTTTCAGATAGATAATTCTAACATTACATCTTTAAAATTTTAATAATGGCTTCTAGAGGATGTACCCATAGTCCAGACATATTTTGTTATATTTGTGGTCGGTATGTTGTTATAAAACAAAGGACAAATGTAACGACCTTCATTAAGAGAGCTTATGCTTATTTTGGAATTAAATTAGGAGATCAAGACAAAAGTTGGGCTCCACACAAGGTTTGTCTTACGTGTGTTGCGGCACTAAGGAATTGGAGCAAAGGTAAAAAGAAAAGTTTGCCATTTGGGATCCCTATGGTATGGCGCGAGCCTAGAAACCATACCGACGACTGCTACTTCTGTTCTTGCAATGTTAAAGGTTATAATGCAAAGAATAAAGAGAGCCTTCAATACCCAAGTCTTCCATCTGCAATAAGGCCGGTACCCCATGGTCCAGAAGTTCCTATTCCCCGCCCACCCGAGAGTCTGGATCAATACAATTCAGATTCTGATTCAGCTCCAAATCCAGACAATGATGATGTTTATGAACAGCCAACAGCTGACCGAGATCCTCCTAAACCATTAACCCAAGCCGAACTAAATGACTTAGTCAGGGATTTGAATCTGCCTAAGGACTCTGCAGAACTTTTGGGGTCTAGATTGCGGGAGAACAATTTATTGGCATCCGACACATACTTCGCTTGGTACAGAAATCGTGAGAAAGACCGTGCCTTTTTTCGAAGAAGATGGTCCCTTGGTATTTTGCAAGGACATCACAGGATTAGTGTGCAAGCTAGGCATCGAATACCAAGCCAGTGACTGGAGGTTGTTTATAGATTCCTTTAAAACCAGTCTAAAAGGAGTGTTACTGCACAACGGTAACAAATATGCATCAATCCCAGTGGCCCATTCTACTCATTTAAAAGAGACCTATGATAACATGAAACTGCTTCTGGAAAAAATTCAGTATCAAAATCACAGATGGATATTGTGTGGGGATCTCAAAGTCCTTTGCATGTTACTTGGGCATGTTACTCCTGAAATGTTTGCAAGTAAAGAAGGTAAATATATTTTGTTTCTTTCAGTTATTTTTTTATTCTTTCATAAACAAGCAATATGCTTGTCCAAGAGCCAGGAGCTATTTAATTCTGCTTTAATTAGGTTTTACTCTATCACCTAAAGATTTCGTGCTACAAGGGGTGTTGTAATACCTCATCTGTACCCAAATGTTAACCACCCATTGATGGGAGGGGAGAGAGTATTTTGCTGGGAACGGGACTGGTTGTTATATATATTTACCCTACATTATTATGTAAGCGTTACTGTAGTCTATAACAACAAAATTTATGGTTTAGCATGTGCAATCCAATGTTGGTCTCGATAAGATGGTTCACATTTGGGGATAAATGGGGGATTTATGACACACCCTGTAGTAAGAAAACCATACGTGATAGGGAAAAACTAACTATATTTTTGAGATCAGCGCACTCAAATTATATAGAATCACCAACTAGTTTGTAAAAATCGATCGACAAGTTTTCAAATGTGTACTGGTGTTATCTATCTTTTTTTTCTCTCCGTTCCTTTCGTTCATTTTCACGACAATTCCGACTGATATTTTGTAAAATAGACATATCACTACGGTATATGTCTATTGAGTATTAAATTCTTAGTTATTTAACAAAATTTTAATTGGTTTAACATAAATAATCAGAGGATTTTTCTTTAATAAACACAAATGTTATGCATTAAATTCTAAATTGTTCTTTCCACGCGTAACATTGAATTTATTAATTACACAGGTCAACAACAAAAAATTTTTTTTCGTTGCCAAGGAAATTCGTACGAATTTAGGGTATTTGGGGGTTGCTGAATTCCAAAATGAAAGTAGTTTTTCCGATTTGGCTCTAGTTCTTGAGATAATGAATACCCTCAATTAATAGGAAACGTAACCATAACGCGTGCATATGGGAAACTACCGGAACATTCTAGATGGTGAGACCGAATAAAATGCCATTATGTATTTCATGTGTTTACTTTTGTATGATTTGAGACAATTTCAATGCGATTTGTAAGTAGGCTCCGCCTGAACATTAAATTTTTTGCATTTTTACGTGTTTCAATGGGGTACCAATTATCTCATAAATTAGAGCCAATCTAGCAAAACCGATGTCATATTCGGAATCAGCACCACAAAGTTACCCCAAAATCACTCTAATATGATTGGCAATAAAATGAGTGTTGACCAGTGTTATAGGTTTAAAAGTGCGGCGGTACACACATTTTATGAAATTTGGATATTATTATAATTATTTTTGAATTACAAAAATTTGTGTAAAAAATTCTTTTCATATATTGTTTCTTTACGTTTTATAGATTCATTTAATTTTATTTTTATAGGTAGGCCGATTTTTATTTTTCTTTTCAGTTCAATGACAATGGTAAAATTTTTATTTGGAATTTAGATTGTATTGCAAAAAGGATGTTTTGATTTGATATTTTAATTTGGGTATTAGAAATGAAAAATGTCCTTTTTTTTTTTAGTTCGAGCGTTTGCGTAGAAAAGATTACAAAATTATGTCAGGATATAATGCAATTTCATTCGGTTAGGGATATTTGTATAGAGGTTCGCTTACAAACAAAGCGACCGCTTTCAATTATGCAATGTTTTGTTTTTGTTTACAGTAGGTTGTGTGTATTTGTGAGTGCATATTATCTATTCTTATTTAGTATAACGATGCAAATTTGTAGTTTCACTTGGAAACGATAAATTACTGGGATTTTTGTGAATTGCAAACCATACTGGGGTTTCTGTTGGAGAAGGGAGTTGTCTCTCAGATGTAATTTGTGAATTGCGAGTTTTTCATATGAAATTTGGCGTTTCACGTTGAAATTACTGTTTTAAAATAATTTTCGGTAGTAATATTTAAATTTTTTAACTTTTTAATAACTGTTTGGGAAAATTGTTATTGTTTAAACCTTCAATCGGGTACTAATGCATTTAAAACATTGGCTCGAGTGTTCCCTCGGAAATGGAGCCTTCTAGATAGCCAGTAACGTTTTTGTGGCGTCTTAGTGTGCTCCCCCCCAAAGGGCAAGAGGGTTAATGATTGTCAGAGAAGTGATGACATGAAGTTTCTGGGGTTCATTTTTGTATTTTGTATTTAAAAGTATCGATGTGATTTCTGACGGTGGTTTGAACAATAATATTTCTTAAATTATACTAACAGTTACTATGTATAGGCGCTTTTCTATTTATACTGTACAATTTTGTTTCGTACGTTTTATGACTTTTTTTTATCTTCTCAGATGTAACTGCCATAAGTGACCTTATTGGTAGCTAGATGTGATAAATTTTTGCGAAATTTTGAGATTTGTCATTTTTTTTTTCCGTGAATTTGGCCAGAGCAAATGTGTAGTTATTGTTTCGAAGTGAACTGTCGAGAAAATTCGGTAAATTAAATATAAAATGATAAGCAGTACAGAAACACGTTTCGAATAAACTTTTTTTTCCAAAATTTCAAAAGGCTCGGTTTGGAGGCAACCAAGTTGAATCAGAGTTCCATCTATTGAGTTTAGTCGACCGGATAGGTGATCGATCACCAATGATGAGAGAGAGAGAGAAGAGAAACCAACTGCGCACGGACTTGGCGCAGGATGGTTTCGGAAGAGAAGAGACAGAAGAGAGAAACCGAATGCGCATGGACTTGGCGCAGGACAGTTTCGGAAGAGAAGAGAAACTTAAAAAGTGCAGGGTCTTGGCACACGAAAGTTTCGATCGAAGATGGTCTACTGGTATTTTTCGGGCAGTAGCTGGTCACGCTGCTCGAATGCTTCGCTAAATATGTGTTTTAGCACGCGGTAGGCAAGCCACGAGAGCTTGAACGGGTGTCTAAGACTGTACTGTCCATACAGACATACAGTAGGTTCGTTGGGAAACGGCCTACGGCGGAGTGATCGTTTGATTGTTGCCAGTGGAAGAGTCTTTCAGCTGGACGTAGGAAGAGCAGCGTTCACCGACAAAAGTGGAGATGAGACAAGGCGAGTTTCTTCATCGACTTCTAGAATTGCAAATTCCGTCCAATTCTGGCGCGTGGTCCCGCTTTCAGTATATCTCCCCCCTGATCCTTTTAGAATTGGACGTCTCTTGTTTTTTTTTTTCGCCATTTGGAGAGAGAGCGGAACCATTACAGCGTGTTGACCTGTTGCATGTTGATTGATGCAATCCCTTGCATTCTAGCGAAGTGAGCAGGAGAGCTGCGATTGAAAATTAAAGTCCGTTGTCAACGTGCGGATTGTGATCTAAACAACGTCCAGCAAAGTAATGTACTGATTATTATGTAATGAAATTATAAGTGAAAGGGTGCGATTATTGCCCATATTTGTTGCGTTTTTCGTGAAATAGTATGTGCGCTCTTGGTCAGTATTTTATGTAAACTTTTTCTTATTTTTTTCTATGTTGCCCTGATAGTAACTGTATAACTATACAAATAATTGTTTCAAATGTAAAGCGATCTTTGATGAGGAATCGCTGGAATAGATTGTGAACTTGAGATTTGTGCAGCCATTGTAAGAAAATTTTCCGTTATTTTTTTTTTGGCATGTGTAGATTAGTTACAGGTTGTAATTTAATTATTAGTGTGAAATGTTATTTTATGCAAATGTGAAAATTATAAAGTTTTCGATTTTTATAATATGATACAAAATATGTGTGTGGAATTTGTCATTCTAATTATTTCTTGTCTATCAACTTTGAATTTGTTAAAGAAAAAAAAAAAAAAATTGCAAAATATATAAATTTGTTGAATAAATTTATTAAATTTGTTAAACGATATTAATAAGTTTTCCTAATGAAAAACTTATTTTCAAGGGGGTGATGCGAGTGTAGTAATGCCTAGTTAAGAATATTAATTTTTGTTTAGTTAAGATTATAATGTTTAATATAAATTTACTAATAATTGTGAAATTACGATAAAGTATGTTTGTTAGATTGTAATTGTTTAAAATGGGGAGAGTTGGCAATCCTGAACAGGCCCACAGAGCGGACTACCCCCAAAAAGAGTCAGTCATTCAGCCATCAGCCATAACTCCAAAATGAAAGCAGTTACAAACATGAAACTTCACACACATATTCATTAGGTCCCGAGGTTGTGCACGTGGGTGGTAATAAATTAAATAATTAATTTTAAAACATTAAATGACGTCATCAAGATCATTACGAAACCTATGGTAAAATTATTGAATACCCGGTTAGGTTCATTGAATGCCAGGTTAGGTCATCTGTACGCCCTTGACGATTGGTTAGGTTAAGTCGTGATATTTTCGTTGGCTTTAACGAAAATATCATGAGTTAACCTAACCAATCGTCAAGGGTGTACAATTAACCTAACCGGGCATTCAATTAATCTAATCGGGCATTCAATTAATCTAATCAGGCATTCAATTAATCTAATCGGGCATTCAGTTGACCTAACTGGGCATTCAATTAACCTAACCGGGCATTCAGTTTACCTAACCGGGCATATATATATATATATTATATACACAGCGTTCTACATCCACCCCGGCAACGCTATTGATGCACTCGAAACAATGAAAACTATGATTTGGCGGGCCGCAGGGCTCCCAATTACTGTCGGTTCAGTTATTTGGTCAATAAAACTATAGAAATGAACGCAGTCATGAAAATCTTAAGCTTCAATTCCGAGCTCATTGTATTAAGATTTGTGAAGCTTTAGATTTTCATGGCTGCGTTCTTTTCTGTAGTTTTATTGAATGAATAATTGGTTTGCCAGTAACTGGAAGGCCGCAGGCACCCCAATTACTGAGGCCCAAGGTGAGAGGAATAGGAATGATATCTAGATAAAGAGCTACTGATGTTCAAAATAAAATACGCCGTAGGCCCACAATCCAGCCGAAGCACCGCAGATCGAGCAAAATCGGCGCGTAGCGCCGACCTTTTGCTAGTAATAACTATTTATTGAACTAATACATATGGAAAATTTAAAGGGAATCTGATTCAGAATGTTTCAAGTTTTATATCCGATATTTAGTATATCTCCACACACTTTCCATCATTTTCAATAACTAAACGAGATCTACGCTCAAATTCAGTGAAAACATTGTTCAAAACAGTTATAGGAACTGATGCATAGGCATCTCTAATGCGCCTTTTTAGGTCATTAATCTCTCTTGGTTTATTGTGATGTTGGGCTGTCTTTACACATAATCAAAGATAGAAATTTAAAGGAGATAAGTCCGGAGAACGAGCTGGACATCTTATAGGTCATTCTCGGCCAATCCATCGACCTGGGAATGCTTCGTCTAAAAACATACGCGCGATACGATTAGAATGAGGCGGTGCACCATCCTGCAAAAACGCGGCACATTGAAATAAATCTGGAATTTATCGTACAAAAGGAACGAAGAACTCTTCTAATATTCTGGAAAAAGATTCTCCATTAACGGTTTTCTCTTCCGAAAAAAAAGGCTCGTAAATTCGGTCACGTGACAAAGTACACCAAAAGTTCACTTTTGGCGAATCTCTCTCACGTTCGTACGTTCGTGTGGGTTTTGTTCTTGTCCCCGGATCCTTTAGTTACAGCAGTTTAATCTAACGGAAGTATGGAAAGTTGCTTCTTCGCCTAAAATGAGATTTGAAAGAAAGCAATAATC